>QFEQ01000674.1:1405-12423 GCA_003316335.1 Hemileccinum impolitum
ACAGGCCGACAAACCAGTCTTCACTGCAGTAGGAACTCAACCTGGTATGGGAGCTCCTGTTACAGCTAGTCTTTTCACTCCTAAAACTTTGTCACTAATCCTAGCAGTAATGACTCGTCACAATCCCTAATGATCAAGACTAGGATATCCATCCAGTCATGCTCTACAACTTTCAAAGATCTTATCTTATCTTATCAGGTCATGTGACTCATTATCTTATCTTATCTCTGACCAACCAGAGCTCTTTCTTTCATCTTAAGACATAGACTCACACTTGTCATTTCTTCAGACTTCTTAAAGGCATGAGGACGACTCATAGCCTGTCTATCTTAGTATGCACAGCCTTCTTTTCATTTCCATGCTGTGCTATGCTTCTCTTCTTTCTGATCCATGCATCCACCTTATGTTCTTAATCTCCACCATGCTTCTACTTCCATTCTGCCACCACCTCATGGTGTATGCATGTTTGCCTTATGTTTTCCCACACTATATCCATTTATGGCCACACCGAGCAGTCCAGACTTTTGTCAACAAACACTAGGTAACCGAAATGGGAATCCTGACTTACCCTCTTTCAAAACCAATGGAGGTCACCAACATGGATAGATCCTCTTCCAAACATGGAATGATTCAAGAATATGTTTCTCTAATATTGTCTTACAATGGACACACTGAAGGAGTCGACACCCTAGTGGCCACTCTAGGCTCTTACAAAGTCATCTTAGGTTATGACTGGTTTTACTGTCACAATCTGTTATGGTTTATCCTCACCGTCTCTCTCAGTGCACCCCTTCTTCTTACTTTACGCTCACATTCTTCTTCTTTCTTCATCACATAACCATAAGACATCTCATGTGGTAAGATCTCCAATCTGATCACTGATTGGATCTGGGGGATCTTATCGAGATCACCTCGAGGCTAGGCTTCTCTTTCATTTCTGCTCCATGCCTCTGCCTCATCGCGTAGCTTCCATTCTTCCATCTCATGTTCTCCCACTCCACACCCCATGTTGTCCTCATGGGATAACATATGGCTTCCTCATGGATGATTAGTCAGCAAGTACTTATGCGTATTTAAACCCTTTGACTCAGTAGTCAGTACCTCAGTTCTGTCAACTTCATCTTAGGGATTCAATTCCATCGTCTTTTGTCTAACTTGTCGAATCCCTTCGGTTGGTCTTCAAATCCAACGACCGGTCTTCGTACTTGTTGCAAAGCTCCTCGCCATCATCGTGTGCTCTCGTCCTTATCACCTCATACTCATGCTCATGCCTATGTTGTTTTCCGTTCCTGTCTCCTACTGTGCTCACACTAGTTGTCGATCAGTAACACAATCCACTCATTGATTGGGTGGCTAAAACAATAATGTTTAACAGATGTACCAAGCATTGCAGAGCAAATCAAACCAAGCAATGGGTCCTGGTCTGATCCATCAAAGAAGGCTTGGCAGAAAAGGTACCAAAGCAGTATCATGAATTTCTAGATGTATTTAGCAAAGAGGAATCCAAATGGATGCCGGTCCACAAACCATGGGACCACGCTATCGACCTCAAACCTGATTTCATCTCTAAAAAAGGATGGGTTATCCCACTCTCTGACACGGAAATTGAGGAAGTCTGGAACTTCATTGCAAGCAAACAAGAAAAGGGCTATATCCACCTATCAAAATCCCCTCAAATGGCTCCCATGTTCTTTATGCCCAAGAAAACTGGTGAAAAGTGCCTCATTATGGATTACTGCTATTTAAATGAAGGAACAATAAAAAACTCTTACCTGCTGCTGCTAATTTCTTCTCTAGTCGATTGTTTAAAAGGCACAGACAAATTCAATTGTCTTGACCTGAGATGGGGATACAACAATGTCTGCATCAAGGAAGGTGACAAGTGGAAAGCCACCTTCGTCACTCCTTTGGGCACTTATGAACTAGTGGTTATGTATTTCAGCATGACAAACTTACCACCTACTTTCCAGCAAATGATGAATGACATTTTCAATGATATGTACACAGTTGTCATTGTCTACCTGGACGATATGTGTATCTTCATATGCAAGAAATCGGATGAAGAACACTCGGAGATTGTCAAGGAAGTTCTCCAGTGCTTGCACGAGAACGACCTCTATGCCAAACTGGAAAAGTGTGTATTTAATGTGGACGATGTTGACTTTCTAGGCATGCACGTCTCAAAAGACGGTGTTACCATGCAAACCAAGAAAGTCAATGCCATTCTGGAATGGCCCACTCTGACAAAACTCAAACAACTCCAATCCTTTTTGGGCTTATGTAATTATTATAGGTGTTTCATTCAGGGATTCGGACAAATTGTGCACCCCCTTAATGATCTCACCAAGAAAAATGTACCTTTCACCTTGGGGGAGGCATAACAATGAGCATTTGATACACTCAAAAAACGATTCACTGAAGCCCCTTTACTAGCGTACCCTGACTCCTCTCATCCCATGCACCTGGAAACTGATGCTAGCAACATTGCCACTGGCACAGTTTTATCAGTTCAAGGGGAAGATAATTTGTGGCCCCCATGTGCTTTCCTTTCTCATTCATTTTCTGCTGCTGAGTGCAACTACTCCATCTATGACAAGGAGTTGCTTGCCATTATACACACTCTTGAGGAGTGGCGACATTATTTAATTGGAAAAACTGATTTCAAGATTTGGACAGATCATAAAAATCTTGAATACTGGAAAAAACCCTAAACATTGTCAGGACGACAAGCTCACTGGCATGAGTTACTTCAAGAATTCAATTATACACTTATTTGCAAGCCTGGCACCACAAATGGGCGTGCCGATGCTCTCTCCTGTTGTCCAGATCATGGTGATGCCGTTGATGATTTGAATGAAAATATTACCATTTTTCCCTCTACTGTTCTTCATGCTTCTAACTTATCCATTCCCATGTTGCTTACCTCTCCTGACGCTTGACTCCCCTCTAAGGGCTCCTCTGCCACAGCAGGTTTTGACTTGTATTCTGCCACAGAATTCAACATCCCCACCCACGATCAATTACTCGTTCCCACCCATGTCAAGATTCAGCTCCCCTTTGGAACCTATGGAAGAATCGCCCCTTGTTCTGGTCTCACCCTCAAACATAAAATCGATGTCATGGCCGAAGTCATTGATGCCGATTATAGGGGAGAAATTGGGGTTATCCTATTCAACCATGCCAACACACCATTTCACATTTCTAAACATGACTGCATTGCACAACTAATTATTGAAAAAATAGAAAATCCGACATTGACAGAAGAAACAACTCTAGACAAGTCAGAACGTAATGAAAAGGGCTTTGGCTCCACAGGAGTAAAGGCTATGACTTCCACATCTCTGTCCTCTAACTTTGAAATGAAACTAATGAATGAATCTGTTACAGTACCGGCTCATACACCATTATCTCTATCAGTTACCGGACTCATCTTCATCTTATCTTATCTTTTACCTCAGCAGATACTGGGCACATGCTAGACCCTGCCCCTATCCTTACCCTTATCCTGATTAGATCTTCATGATCATCTCTGTTGATTGGGATGATCTGGATCTCTGCCATGATCCGATCTATGATAAGGTTTGGCATACACCTTATCTTCCATTCCATTCCCATACATGTGTACGCCTCACCTAGTTAATCTCTGCTCCTCATTGTAGCCATGCTTCCTGCCACTGCCTCACCATTACCACATGGACTACTTACTTAGGCTATACTCTAGACCCTGTCACGGTCACTTAGTTACACTGTCACTACTCTAGATTGCTATATAAGCCTGGAGCCCACAGCGGAGGATCCTCATCCTTTCATTGTGGTCTCTAGGGGATCACTGTTCCTTCTTAAGGCTCTAGCCTGCCTACGTATAAGTGGCTCTGCTCTTGTTCTCTGTCGGATCGCCCCATTGCCGAGTTCCTCAGGCATTGACGATGCCTCAGCCCTCTCCCTTATCGTAACCTCAATATAGGCATTGGCTATCCTGCCAAGAGTCAGGACAGCGCCATGTTCTTGTCCTCTGTCCCAGATGCCTATAACAGAATCAGAATGACTAGGTATTGACACTGTTATGGAAGAAGGCAGGATGACGATGAGAATAACATTGAGATGAGCCATGGCCTTCACTTGAGGAATGGCGGATGGCGGACTTCCCCCAAAGCAGGGTTTGACGGGACCTGCCAGATACTGGGGACGACGAGTGGGATATGATGAATAGAATAGGATTGAACGATGGACTAGGCACTAGCTCGGTATAAGATGACTATGATCAGAATGGGGAATCCTGAGGCTCATAGCTAGACTATATATACTACTCTACCTGGTCCATGCGAGGGAGGCTGTACAGGGTGATGTGTACAACATGAGGACGAGGGCCACAGGCCATGAGGCACTATGTCAGGGAATGCGGAAGACATAAGGCACAGTCCAGACTCTACTTCATAGTCTAGACTATTCATGTGACTATACCCACGGTCATGTGACAACCATGGAACTATCGTAAGATTATCGTAACAGAAGGCACACTATCGTAGTGTCCTAGTGTTACACGGTAACAGACACAGTCAACAAATACGAATATTATGCTATGGACAAACTTTTCCGCTCTTTGAATGGCATCGTTTTTGTGCCACCTTCACTTCGCACTGAACTTATCTCATTGTTTCACAATTCTCCAACAGCAGGTCACCCTGGTCGAGACTGTACGATATCCTCCATTAAAAAATTCTATTGGTGGCCTGGGGCCGCAAAGGACATTGCTTTATATGTAGAACACTGCCAGGTGTGCTCCCTCATGAAGGGATTGTCAAAGCCACTGGCAGGAAAGTTAATTCCTGTTATAGTTCAGAACGCATGTGCCTTATTTTTCACTTTTTACCTTCGCTCATATGCATACATCACTGAGCAACATTTACCTTAGTTGTTTCTCTTTTCCAGATCATGTGACCAGTGCACGTGACCGCGGGAACCTTCACGTGATGTGAGGCTAGACTCATGATGTCATCAATGACATCATGCCTCATGTTCCTTATCTTTTCTCACAGTTATTTCTGTTTCTCTTCTTTCATTCCAGAATGTTCTTCTTATCTCTTATCATTGCTTGCCCTAAACTAATTCGGACTCAGACACCTGCCCTAAGGTAGTCATCCATACTATATAAACCCTCCTGTAATGTCCTCCTATCTTAGTCCTATTCACTTCATTACACCCTCCTCCTAAGGGGCCTGCGACCAAGTGATACCACTCTTCCTCTCTCACCAGCCTTGCCCTCTGTCAAGGGGCTCTCTTTATGCTCATTCATCTCTGCACAGTCGCTGTTAACGTTCTTGACCTGCTCCTCATTATCATCGTTGACGCTGATATCATTCATTGTTGCCTTCTCGTCTCCGTTGCTCTGGTCAATCCATTTATTAATGTCAACAATTCCTCTTCCAATTCCTTCCCAATCTTGGCAAGATATATCTATTGATTTTGTAACTGGATTCCCTTCCTCTAAAGGGTACAATGCCATTGGTGTCATTGTTGATCATTTCTCCAAAGAAATCATTTTATTCCCGTGTACCAAAACTACTTCTTCTGCTGATCTGGCACTTTTATTTAGAGACCATGTTTGGTGTATTCATGGACTACCTAACTCTATCATTCCGGACAGGGGACCACAATTCATGTCAGAGTTCACGAAGGAACTTTGCTAGGTACTGGGTGTCCAGCAGAAGTTGTCAACAGCCTATCATCCACAAACAGACAGACAGACAGAATAGATCAATTGGGAGATACTAGCATATCTCAAAGCCTATGTTACGAAGCAACAGGACTCATGGAGTGATTGGATCAAAATGGCGCAGTTCATGCACAACTCTTCCTTAACTACTGCCATCAGCACTACCCCTTTTCAAGCCACTCATAACTATCACCCCAGACTAGGGGTAGAACCTTCCTCATCTTCAAACCCTGGCAGTTCTCTTGCTAATACTATGGCAAAAATGCACGACAACACTGTTGCCACACTCGCTAAATCATGTGACAAAATGATAAAAAACCATGAATCCAAATGCTCTCATGCCCCCTCTTATGCTATTGGAGATCTGGTCTGGCTATCAACCAACTACCTCACACTCTCATATCCTGTGTGTAAATTAACACAAAAATTCATTGGTCTGTACTGTATCACTGCCATCCTCCCTAACGCTACCACCCTCCATCTTCCTTCCTCCATATCAATCCATTCCACTGTTAACATCTCCAGGGTGAAACCCTACAAAGCACCATTGGCTGGCCAACCCGTATTTAAACCAGATGTGATTATAGTCACCAAAGATCGTCATGAAGAGTACGAGGTTGACTACATTGCCACTAGTAGACTTAGTCAGGAAAAACTAGAATACCTCATCCACTGGAAAGGATGGGACGAGGTGGATTGCACCTGGGAACCCACAGTTAACTTGAAGCATGTGCAGGACACTATTGACAATTTTCACACCCATCACCCTTCTGCCCCTTGCCCCATGCGGGACCTATCTGACACAATTTCATTCCTTGTTTATCCCCTTCGGTCCCTCCTATACTGAATTCTCAGACTCGCGGTTGGACCTCAAATCTGGAGAATAGGGGAGAGTGTTACAGTTCAGGACCTGTACACTGCATCATTTTTCATTTACTTTACCTTTCGCTCATATCCTTGCATCACTGAGCACCATTTTACCTTAGTCATTTCTCTTTTCTGGATCACGTGACCAGTGCACGTGATCCTGGGAACTGGCACATGACCAGAGGCTAGACCCATGACATCATCGATGATGTTATGCCTCCTGGTCTCTTATCTTTTCTCACAGTTATTACCATCTTGCTTCTTTTCTTCCAAAACATTCTTCGCCCTCTTATCTTTACCTACCCTAAAGCTAATTTGGACTCAGATGCCTGCCCTAAACCCACAGGCTCTCACTATATAAACCCATTCTGTAATTCCCTCTTACCTTAGTCCTATTCACTTCGTTTCACCCTCCAACTAAGGGGCCTGTAACCTAGTGGTACCACTCTTCTCTCTCTCACCAGCCCAGCCCTCTGTCAAGGGGCCATTTATGCTTGTTTGACTTTGCACCATCGCTGTCAACATTCTTGACTTGCTACTTATCATTATCGTCGACACCGACACTGTCCATTGCCGTCTTCTCATATCTGTTGCTCTCGTTGAGCCCTTTGTCACCATTAACACTCCTGGCAATGTGCTGCTGACATCCCATGTGCCGATGGTGAAATGGTGTTTAATGATGCCCACAGTGTCTCTATGATTTCACTGTCCACTTGTCCTGCCCCAGGAATAAAGCTAGCACCATACCAAGCTAGGCATTCTTGCTGATGACCATGGATATGCCAAGCCCCAATCACCAGAATGATTTCTACATCTGAAGGTAGTGAGATGTACCTATCATTCCTGAGTCAGCAGTGGAGCTTTTTGCTATATTGATAGTTCACATCATAGAAGGTAATTACCCTCTGAATGTGATCCATGTTATACTGAAGTGCATGGGCCAATGCATAATCAATATTGACTTGCCTGTACATCATTAGCCATGCATGGAAGTGTGTGATCAGACCACCATATCTCTCTCCTTTTTGAAAATCAACTATACCATGAGGGTAAAAACAACCATGCCATGCACATGCATATCTATCTATGCCAGTTGCTTCTAATCAGTGTCTGTCGGCATTTGCCCTGTTGACTGCCTAGTGATTGTTGCAATTGGAATGCTGCCAGTAGATAGGTTAGCAGAATGTAGATACATCAGAATGGTATTTGGTATACCTCAACAGGGTGTTTGGTGTTAGTCAGGAACTCTGTGTACTTTGGGCAAGTCACCATGAAGCTGAGTCTGTCCATCAACCACACATCATCTTCAGGTGACTGAGTGTGCATATGCTCTGCCTTGAAATTGCCATCCATGACAATAGTCCAAGTATACTGCCAATTAGAGAGATCCAGGCTGCCATAAATCAGTATATTGATATCAGGCTGTGGGCATGCCAGGCAGAATAGTGCAAGATCACCTTGCTCAGGCAATATATCACTGAGGCCAAACCCCTTCCACTTTAAGCTTTTCAATAATTGCCATTGCTTGATGACTCTCATCAGCTCACAGTATTGGTCCTGAAATCAGTGCTGCTTAGCCACATTTGACAGGAAATACCAGAGACCTACTGGCACCAAGTGAAACCATATTGCTCTACAGTTGGCTCAATGATCAACACAGTAACAAGGAGATAGTGATTGATGGTGTTGGCAATAATGTCAATGACAACAACAAGATGAGCAATAGGGAGATAGACAGTGGTGAGTCTTATCATGTGCATGCCCCTTAACAGAGGGTGAGGCTGGTGATGGAAAGGGGGAGTGGTACTTAAGAGCAAAGGACCCCCTAGGCAGAGAGAATGCAAATGAATAGGACTAAGATACAAGGGAATTACAGGAAGGGTTTATATAGTATGGACAAGTACCTTAGGGCAAGCATCTGGGTTCTAAATAGTTTAGGGCAGGCATGTGAATAAGAATGTGATAGAATGTGATGGAACAAAAGAAGCAATAAGAGAGCAGAGATGAAAGATACGACTGACATGCAGTATAACATCATTCAATGATATCATAGACTAGACTGAGGTCAGGTGAGAGTTCCCACAATCATGTGCACTGGTCACATGATCTGAAAGAAAGAAACAACTAAGATAAAATGTTGCTCAGTGATGCATAATATATGAGCAAAAGTGAAAAGTTTAAATAGAGAGCATATGGGACACAAACTATAGCACCAAGTGGGGAAACACATTTGATGTAATCTGTTATAGTTTGGGCATGTGTACACCCTTATTTTATTTCTTTTCTTTCACTTATATGCTTGTATCACTGAGCAACCTTTACCTTAGTCATTTCTACTTTCCAAAGTCATGTGACCAGTGCACATGACTGTGGGAACTATCACATGACATAAGGCTAGACTTATAACATCATTGATGATGTCATACCTCATGTTCTTATCTTTCTTCTCACCATTATTTCTGTCTTGCTTCCTTCCTTCCATAACATTCCATTTCCCACACTTGCCCTTAACTAATTCAGACTCAGACACCTGCTCTAAGGTACTCAGTCCTAGTATATAAACCCATCCTGTAATTCCTTTGTACCTTAGTCCTATTCACTTTGTTCCACCCACCATCTGATGCCTGCAACTCAGTGATACCACTCTTCTCTTTCCTGCCAGTCTAGCCCTCTGTATAAGGGGCCACTTTATGCTCTATCATCTCATACCCCATCTTCAACCTTATACTTATCATGCTTATCAACGTTGAGACCGTCTCCTGCTGTTTGCCCATCTCCATCTTCTTAATTGAGCCCATTGTTGCAGTTTGTAATATAATCCTCTAGAGCTTGGTGAAGTAATTCATCACTGATGTCCCACACTCAATGTTATCTTGGAGGAAGTCATCTAGCACTTGGAAGGTGAATGCAGTTTGTGGCCAAAGCATGCTGGCAACAAACAGCTGAGAGTGAAATAGCTAGACATGTCTTTTTTTGGCATTTTCACAGCTGCAATAGGAGACATTTATGAAATGGACACTGGCTGCATCCACAACAGTCAGATACTGGCAATGATCTGGTTGGTGTAAATGTGCTGGCACATCAGCTAGATTGGCATCTTCCTAGGCATCATCATCATCCTCTATAATATCTCTGAAGTCATAGCACATAGGCACTAGGTTCCTTCATGGCCAAGATAGATTTCCAGTCTGGCCTGCTATATATTAGTAGCTGAATTCTTAGAATATGATAATAACCTTACCAGTCAGAGGGATGAATCATCAAAATGTTGGCCAATCCACTGTTGTACTCTATGAAGTGGATGCCTTACATGTTGCTCTCAGTAGCAAGATGTGCAAAACAGAGGCTGCAAAAAACAGTTAGTGCATCTATATATGCCTTCCTTTGGATAACCAGAAACTGAGCAGCTCTGCTCAGGGGGTGGGGCCTCTATATCTAGCAGCATTGTTAGATATTGCTGTTGGAATGGCAGCCAGTTTCAGAGAAAGTCATTTTGGGTCTAGCATTCCTTTTAGAATACATTTCATCCATGAAGATTTAGCTATCTGGTTTCTTGGATTTGGGATATCAGATGGAATGGTATAGATCTCCTCAGTAGCATGAAATTCTGAGTATAAGTATGAGGATAATGCCTTGGAGGGTGATCTCTGTGATTGTCTATCTTCTCAATGTAACTTTGATAAAGATACTTTGAGCAGCTTTGTCTTGGTCCCTCTTGTGGTTTCAATGGTCTTATATTTGACTATCTTGGTAGGAGTGAAGTTATTTGCCTTCTTTACCTTGTTTACCATCTTTCTCCTATAGATACTACTTGAGCTGGTTAGTTTCTTTCAGTGGTGTGTTGTATCTAATGTCTACCAGTCTATCAAGAACCAACAAATGTTTATATAAATGCTATAAATATTCAGACTCAGTAATAACTCATTTCATCTCAGCAAATGGGGGTGGGCCATTTTATCTCTGATCATGAATATCTGTTATATGATAGTATTCTAGTAGATTATCATTGGGATTCTATGTGGAACATACACTGCATTAGCTGTTACAGGTTGTATCCTGGACCTATCCTTTGCGTGTACACTCTTCTTATTTAATCTTTACCTTACCCTTTTCCCAGTGGCATGTGACCATGGGAACATAGCACGTGACCGTGAGAGATGTCACATGACAGATCTCTATCTCTGAACCATCGGATCTGGGGGATCTCAATGCCATCACCTCAAGGCTAGACCTTCTACTTCTATTTCATTTCTGTTCCATGCCTTAGCCTCATTGCGCACTTCCTAACTTCCCTTCCATTCTTCATCCTCATGTCTTCCCACTCCACACCTCATGTTGTCCTCACGGTCAACATGTGTTCTCCTCATGGACTATTAGTCAGTGAGCATTCCTATGTATTTAAACCCTTCGACTCAGTAGCTAGAACTCTCAGTTCTGT
>QFEQ01000685.1:989-17212 GCA_003316335.1 Hemileccinum impolitum
GGCCTCATGTCATGGTCTGTGCATACTCCTGAGCAGTATATAAGTAGGTAGTATCTTGTATCCTATTCCTTACTCTTGGAATAGTATTTTCTTGCCCTGTAACTGTTCTCTTCGAGCAGCCAGAGTTTGAGCCCTTACAGTATTTCTTCACCCTGCTCCAGCCCCTCGATTTCCCCACCGTCCGCAAACATGATTGCACTCAGAACCATGCCACGACTGGATCCCGGCATGAAACCAAACGCACTGTCAATCTCGCTTCCCCGTCTCCCTCTGACATCATGCGCATAAAGTCTCCGCAAGCTCAAAATGAAGCGGGGGACTAGTGTGTAGGATGGTATACCTTCCATCGTTCCAAGTAACATTACCCGCCATCCATCCGTTGGCATAATCCCTGTATATGTCAGTATATTAAGGAGAGTATATGCCAGGATTCTATCATAATCTGTCGTTAGCTTATTTGCACCAAGGAAATGGAAGGAGAAGAGGTGGACATACACAAGAAAATAGATCATGCCTTCCCTAACAAGGAGTGCCACGTAACGGCTCATGTGGAAATGCTTGGTCGCCGTATACATTTGGAATGTCTCCCTGACGAATTGGGCAATGACAAGCAGACACATCACTGCACCGAGTGCGATTTGAACAGAATCTATGATTTCGGGCCAAAAGGAGGAAGGACTTTGCACTACGCAAAACGAAAAGTCGAGCACGTGAGCGGTAGCCGCTACATGATTGGGAGAACGACCCTGTCATGTAGTGTGCATGATATGAAACGATGTGTTACGCACCTATGACCCCAATCTGAGTGCTGTTGATGATGCACAAAATCAGATATGGGATGATTTCGGCGATGTACAGTGCAAGGAGAGTGCCCAGGATGATCCTCGATCGACCATACAATGCCCACACACGGAGAATCATTGCCACTGCGTATACGAATGTGATTCAGCTTGTTACAACTGAACATGGTATCTCACATTCTGCGGCGCCGACAAAAATCAAGGAGGCCCATGTGCCGATAATAAAAAGTATGTCGCCTTGGAAGCGACCCAAATCAGAGCAGACTCGGAAAAATAGAGTGAATGTACTCACAGCTATTTGATCATGGTCAGTTGCTTGGGAATGTCGTTGATCGGTGGAAGGGGAAGTGTGAACACATACGTCTACCACCAGTCAAAACTTTCGCTCATCGTCAGTGATATAGAGGCTCACCTTTGCGGGACCAGGAAGAAAAGAGCTCCCCACTTTTGTTGTGGTACATCAACTCAACAAAATTGGGATTTTGGCTTTTTGACGCACCGAGAGCAGAAATTCTAGTGAACCAATCAGGGATCAATTGAAATATATCGCAGCAAGCAAAAACATACATGATATCACATAGGCCGAGATAACGAACCTGGATGTAAACAAACAATTAGACTTAGCAAGTCATGCAACGGTGAAAATACCTACGAGGACATATAGTGTAGATACCTTTGTCCATGGCTTGTTCTGCAGCCATGTCAAAGTAGATAATGGACTCAGGAAACGGGTCCACTGACCCAAATATATTCTATCTGCAAGAATCGTCAACACATAAGATGTCAGATTGAGATTGAGATGCGGGGCATACCTCGTCTGCAAATGCGAGGACTGGCAAGGCTGAGGATCACAGAACGTGAAGACACACAGATGGACATATTACTTACTGTGATCATATCCGATAGCGGTGACGATCACAACTAGGAAGAACAAGGGGTCAATGGATGGATAGCACGAAGGTCAATGAGCATACGGGTCACATAGTTGTTAAGCTGAATATCCGTCGTAGCTGCCTGCAGAGCGGAAGTCATGAACTCAACAGGAGACGCTGAAATGATAAAACCTGGAAAAAAAGAGGCCAACTAGGGAATTAATTAAGTAACACTGTGGAGAATCTGATGGAAATGTTCATGATAGCGTTAATAGTTCACCTAGTAAGACAAGAGCTTACCAAGCATCGGGTCACGGCCAAGGATCTTACGCAAAGAACCATATGACGAGGAACAGTCCAAATATGGGCATAGCAGTGTGAGAACCTGCACAACAAATTGTACGGCCTACAGTCTATCGACGGAATGCTTCGCCCCAGCAGACAACTTTGCCTCGTGCTGATATCAGAAAGTACTCCGCTTTGGTCCTTTATTATGCCTTGAGTCTGGATTGTACAACCGTGCCCACTGGCGCGCGAAGGCCTGGGTTTTGGCTGCTAAGTATGGAACGACAACGGCGGATGTGTGACAGAACGGACAAAGCGATTCGAGCTGGGCCATTACATGAGCCTTCTCATGGAAGAAGGCTTATTCTACTTCGTTCCGTATGTCCAAATCTTGGTTGATCATTTATCAGACGTTCAAATGTGAAAACCTTCTATGGCCATTGGATTGATGAAATTTGTCGAATCCTCTAGACTGGTCACCAGACACGAATCCTCCACCTCAGCTGATCTGTGATATTGCCTCAGGTAATAGCCCATGACGATTGGTTTATCTCAATTGCTTCTTGATACATTTTATGCGTTTCTACAGTAAATGGAGCCGTGACCGTGAGCACACTTTCCCTGGTTGATTGATCGAGGTTATGCATGTGGGGCAGACCGCCTGTCACCTGTGACGACGTCTTTGACGCCATCACACAAAATATGCTGGAATACATCCCCGAGGAGGAACGCAACACCTGAAGGATGCACTAGAATGCGGTACTAGTTGCACGGGCCTATGGCACTGTCCTGTCTCTGCGTAATCGCTTCAATCGACGGAGTCATGGTTAACATTTCACGCAAACATTTCACAGAATTAACACGATACATCAACACAGGCCGTAGCTATCATATATAGGATATAAATATCCATCCTGACGCAGTCGCCTCCATCACACACTACTAGTACCGGCACCGTGTGTTTCCATGTCTGCCATCTCTATTTCTTCGCCCTGCTCCAAACTCTCTTGCCCAGCGTCCGTGAACATAAATGTGCCCCCTTCATCGCGATTACTATCCATCGATGAGAAACCAAACGATGTGGAGGTGTCGCTTTCACGTCTGCTTGAAACATGCGCATAAAGTTCCCGCAAAGTCAAGATGAAGCGGGGTGTGAGTGTGAATATGGGCACATATTGCAGTACCGAGCTCAGTACTTCCCACAAACCCGAGTCGTCATCGTGAATTATGTAGGCCAGCAGATTCACGTAAGCCAGCAGACCCATGACTGCATATAATAGGATACTATCCACAGCAACTCATCATTAGCCTAGTGGCACAGCAAAAGAAATAGAGGATAAACTGTGGACATACACGATGAAGTAGAACATGCCATCTCTCGTGAGAAGCTTGATGTAATGGCCCAGCTCGAATCGTTTTCTCGCCCTGTATATTTGAAGTGACTTCCTGACAAATTGTGTAGCAACAAGCAGACACATCAATCCGCCAAAAAGGACCTGGAAGATGTATGTGACACTTTCGGACCAGGTTATCAGTAGGGGGAAGGCTCGAACGGTGCAAAACGACAAGTCCAGTACTTCAACTTGGGAGACGATCATGGCTAAATGATGGGGAGAAATGTGAGTATCCCCGATGCACATAATATGGATATTTCATATACCTGAGGACTGCGTGGCTACGACCATGACACACATGACGAAAAACAGGGTAACTTCGATGGCATAGAGCACCAAAAGGGTACGGAGAATGAAACTTGATTTTTTGCACACTATCCAGACACGGAGGACCATCGCCACTGTCTCCACCAACGTCATTCATCTCACTGGAAATGAACATGAAATCTTACGATCTGCGGCACCAATAAAGATGGCGGAAGTCCAGTGTGAAACCATAAAAAGAATATCGCCTTAAAAACTGTCCCTCAGTAAAGTGGGTGACTGGAAATATCTGATAAACGTGCTTACAACTATTGAAAGATCATCAGTCGCTTAGAAATGATATTGATTGAGAGGATGGAGCATAAATACATACGCCTACAAACCAGTTAGGGTTTTCAGTATTTACATCAATCGCGAACAGTATGAGAATCACCTTTGCAGGACCAGGTAGGAAAGAACTCCCCACTTGGACCAAGCTGGATCAGTTCACCAAACGCAGATTTTGGGATTTAAACACACCAAGGGGAGAGCATCTAACGAACCAATCAGGATAAATCGATGTGCGTCACAAACCACACGGGCGTACATGACAAATAACAGTCCGGAATAACGAGCCTGGGGGTCAAAAACTGTTGGCTCAATATGGCATCACGGAGATGGCAAGTGTACAAACCACAACATATAATGTAGACAACCACCTCCACGGTTTGTTCTGCAGTCATCAGAATGTGACTGGTTAGCGAAATGCAATCACTCACCCAGACATATTCAATCTGCAAAGATCGTCAGCCTGTGTCATGCCAACAAACATGGGCGTACCTCATCTGGGAATGTAAGGACTGACAACATTTAGGTTCACTAAACATGGAGAAACGTATACAGGCGTGATCACTTACTGTAATCATATATGACAGCAGTGATGATCGCAACTAGGAAGGACAGTGAGATCAACCGACACAAAGTATATTGGTTAACAGGCGTACGAGCCGTGTAGTGACGCAGCTGAACGTTTGTGACCTCCTGCTGCAGAGCGGAAGCCATAAACTTGAGATACAAAGCATGTTGAAACATCGAAACTGACAGAGAACAACAAGACGATTAGCAGATTTAAACCTTTTATCGACGACGTCCAGTAATTATTTGAAATAGGGATGGTCATCCGTGATATTTTAATGTAGGTGCACCGGAAGAAGTAAATGTGGTGTTACTTATGTAGGCTGTGAGGAAGAAACATGTCAAGGAGTCATTGGCAGCTGCACTGCAATAAATGAGTGAGCTACACCAACCTGTGCGGAACACACATTTGCATACTATTTATAGTACTGAGTGACGAACACAGAATAAAAATGTTTTCTGCGTTCGTCACTGTATTAAGTTTGGACAGCCATATAAAACTTAGGCATGTTTTAGTAATGCATACTGACGGGAATGATTGGAACGACAATTGAAAGGGTGACTTGCCAGTGCATACCTCAACCCTCCATGGGATTCCCGGGTCCAGGCTGCACGAAGCGCTTCCCGGAATAGTCAGTGTGCAAGGGAGAGGACAACCTAGGTCATCAAGTCCATTTACTGCGTCCGAATCAGGCACCCTCTCCAAGGATCAGGGTCATATACAGTATGCGCAGTGACAGATAAAGGGACAGTACTAGGGTGTGTGGTTTCGAGCCTGCGAAAGCTCTCATCAGGTGGCTTAACCACTATATCAACTGCCTCCCTTCCACTGGCAGGGCCACATAGATTGAGCCGAAAAAAAAGGGCTGCGTAGGTGAACTGTCAGCTGCAACAATCAAATGCAGTGGGCGAAAACAGTAACCAGAGGTATACTCCAGAGCAGTGACCTAGCGGGGGATAGTTCCCAGGAGATACTCGCAAGGTTTGACAACCCCCTCTGGCAATCTTCTACATTGCCATGGCCAAGGGCGCCCTGCCGTCGACATCCGACCTGGACTTCACTACGTATGTCATTTGTACACACTTCCAACCCCCTACAAACAGACAACCTACATGTCTCGTTATGCATTCATTCAATTGCATCCCTTTAATCTGCGCAGGTGACACTATTTCTTGATAGTCCGATCGTCAGAAACACAGTCCAGATACCCAAGATAGATGATTAAACGTACCTGTTCTTCTGACATTGTCCCCTCCAATGCAAGCTTCCCGCATCTGACACATACTAACGCCTGGACTTTCCCCCCCTCTTCCTGGCTGTATGGTGGAAGAAATTTGATGGTGCGTTCGCCCTAGTGACTACCAAAGACATGGATTAGATCAGTCACCTACTTAAGCTGATGACAAAACGGGGAGAAAAAATTGCTTGCCAAAAGGCACCATCCTTGCCCATAGAGTCCTGTATTGTCAGCACCACAGGGGTTTCCCTTGCGAGAGGAATGGCTGGAAGGTATTGAGATCCGTCTGCTGGGTGGTTGACATTCGATGCTATACCCTGTCAAATTAAAGTAGGCTGAATGAGAGAGCTTCTTCGACAAGATACACAAATACTTTTCAAGGAGCCTTGCTTGAGAGCCCCTGCACTTTGCAGCCACGCACTGGCAAGCACTGGCACGCATCACCAAGAACATGAATACCCATTATGTAAGTGCGTGTCCAAAGCGGGATTAGATCAATAGTACTGAAGACGTCTGGAACACAACGATTTTCATCAAGCACCACTACCGGTACTGTCATGAATTTCCCGCTCTTCCATCTCAATTTCTTCGCCAAATTCTGAGTGCCACCCAACGTCCGCAAATATGATCGCACTCGCGCTACTGCTGTGGCTGGACGTCAATGTCGAACCAAACGCTGTGTCGCCGTCAAATCCACTTTGTCTACCTTGGAGATCGCGTGCATAAAGTTTCCGCAAACTCAAGATGAGCCGGGGAACTAGTGTGTAGGGAGGGATAGCTTCTAGTATCCCAAGTAACACTATCCACCATCCATCCGTTGAAGCACTTTTTGTGTAAATGAGCACATCGACGACTGCAAACGTCAGGATGCTATGCATAATAATTTGCCATTAGCTTAACTTCGTGAAAGAGGAAATGAAAGGAAGGTACATACGCAAGAAAGTAGATCGTGCCTTCCCATGCGAGCAAGCTCATACAACGGTTCAATTGGAGCTGCTTTCTCGCTCTGTACATTCGGAGTGACTCCCTGACGAATCAGATGGCAACCAGCAGGCACATCAAAGCACCGAGGGTGAGCTGGGCACAATCTATGATCACAAAGAGAGTGGCCGTAAAAGTATCTTCAGTCTTAGCCCAAATGGGAGAACCGTTCTTCTGTGCGCAAAACGAAAACTCGAGCACTTGAGTGGCAATCACTATGATAAGTACAACGACGACGAACATTCAGTCATGTAACGTGCATAGAATAGTCATATTTCACATACCTACGGGCTGACTCGTCCTGATCCAAATACAAGAAATTAGATATGTGATGATTTCGATGGCGTACAATGAGGGATCCAAGGATGAGCCTTGATCGACCGTACAATGCCCACACACGGAGAATCATCGCCACTGCATTTTACCAATGCGGGTCAGCCTGCCGCAAGTGCAAGAGGAATCTCACATTCTGCGGCACCAATAAAAATGATGTTGACCCATATTCCAAGAATATTAAGTATGTTGCCTTCAATGTGTTCTTGAGCGAAGTGGACATAGGAATCGTTGGATAATGTACTCACAACTATTTATATAAACAGACTCAGTTTCTGGGTTTTATCATTCATCAGCGTATAAAGCATGAACACATACGTCTACATGCAATTAAAACTTTCGCTAATCATCAGTGGTACGAAAAATCAACTTTACAGGACCAGGAATGAAAGAACTCCCCTCTTTGATCGGCATGGGCAAGCCTGACAAACTCAGAATATCATGTTTTGAACGCACAGATGGTATAAATCCTAGTGAGCTGATCAGAGATTGGTTATTACAGCAAGCAACTTCGACATACATGACATTATACAGGCCGAAGTAACGAGTCTGAAGTGAACAATAATCAGATCGAGATATTACAGGAAGGGTGAAAATACCTACGAGAACATACAACATAGACACTCGTGACCAGGGTTTGTTCCGCAACCCGTTCAGAATACATGATGCGTCTGGGAAAGTGTCCACTGACCCAGACGAATTCTATCTGCAAAAATCATCAACCCATGAGATGCCTCTGTAACATGCCAATGAATTTGATCCATACCTCGTCTAAGAACGTGAGGGCTGGCAATGTGGAAGTTGGTTGAACATGAAGAAACGCAGTCGAACATGCATTACTTACTATAATCATATCCAACTGCAGTGACAATCCCAACTGGGAAGAACAGTAAGGTCAAAGGACGGAAGGCGCCGGGATTGATTTGTACATACAAGTCACATAATCATTGAGTTGCATGTCTCTAACAGCCTGCTGCAAAGTGTAAGCCATGAATCTGATTAGAGAAGGAAGGTATCCTGAAATAATAAAACTCGCAGCGAATGCGAAGGTGGTATCTCACACATGGACGCCCAAAGGTGCTGCAGTTATAACCCAATGCCGGGGGAAGTTAAGATAGACCGGCCTACAGTAGTATTTCTTTCCTGTATCACGGGTACGGTGATATACATAACACCGGTATCTTGATAGTCGGGCGGAAGCATGGGAAGAATGTACAGCCAGCCATGGGAGGAGCGGAGGATGCCGAGTTACTAGCGGCATAGCCTTCGAACCTCGACGGTCAGTCTCCCACCTTTGCTAGTGGTATCTGTAGACTCAGCAAACAAGCTCTGTTAATACCTTGAGCGGACCAGGAAAACCTATGGCAAAGTCGCAAGCAGGAAATCATGTAAGGTGGCGGGCCTATTCAATGGGCGTGGAGCACATCAACTTGAACTTGAACCAAGAATATGGTGCAGTGTTACATCACCAGTGGGTCAACGGGCTTCTACGTGATGAGATGGGCATGCCAAGAATGTCACAGCCGACGTTGATGAATGACTTAGAAAAAAGCACCACGGTTTTGTAAGCCCCACTGGTATTCTATTGGCATCCTGACATGTATATATACCCCACGTCTCGTAGGATCCTTAGTCGCACCACCTTGTACCCGTACGTCGTAGTCCCTACAGAGCTTGGTCCAGTTCATTCTCGTCCGCTCGTCTCAGTGTTTCCCGCCGTTGGCCGCGGTGGGCTTCCAGGTTTGCAATTTGTTACTATACCTGACATACTCGACTAGCACAAAGACACAGCTTCGAGTTGGGAGGACCTCGGATCCAATCCATGGTGTGTTGTGTTTCAAAGCCCGGACAGACTTGTGGCTCCAATGTTTCAATCCCAGTGAGTCATTCCAAGGAAGGTCTTATGGAAGGAGAATTGTCATGGAATGTCCCGGCAGTCGAGTCACGTTGAAGTTGTATACTCACACAGCACATGAGACAATGCAAATACTATGGAATCGGACAAACTAAAGCACGATAGGATGGGCTTGCATAAATCCCCCAACTCCTCCATCATCCTCCGATCAGAACGGAACAAAAAGGAATAGCCTGAGTAAGTGGGAAAGACAAAGACCGGAACAGCGGGACATGCACATCCTCTACTTCTCCTTCCCTTTAGCCTATAAGCACCACCATACTACTGCCGGTTGTCGTTTCTATTCTCGTCATGATCTTCAAGTCCTGTGTTGTGCCAAAATACTCACTTAGCGTGTCCTTGCAGGCCATATTCTCGTCAGGATTGGATATTCCAAACAGTCCTGGTACGTCTTCCGTCACATTCACATACCAAATCATTCACTTATCCCGCTAATCTTAAATCATACCATACGCGAAGAAGGTATACAAAGATATACTGCCAAACCATACACAGTCATCTTTGTTATGGTCATGCAGCGCTACTGCCAGTACCACCGCCACGCGTTTCTCTCGCTTCCATCTGTATCCCCTCCCCCTCCTCTTGGCTCTCGTTCTGTCCCCTACCCACGAATATGATTGAAGCACTTTGCCCAGCCGCGGATTCCAACCCAAACACTGTGTCAATATAGCTTCCACGTCTGCCTTGGAGATCGTGCGCATGCAGTTTCCGCAAGTTTAAGATGAATCGAGGGACTAGTACGTAAGGAGGGATTTCTTCAAGCACGGTCAATAGTATCCACCATCTATTCGATGGAACATTTCCTGTGTCAGCAAGTATGCTGATGAGCGCAAATGTCAGGACGCTATCTGGTATTAGCTTACTTGCATGGAAGGAAGGAAGAGATATGAACGTACACAAGAAAATACACGATGCCTTCCCTAACGAGAGCGTTTATGTAAAGGTTCGATTGAAGCCGCTTCGTCACATTGTACATTTGAAGTGACTCCCTGATAAACTGAACAACGAAGAGGAGGCACATCAATACACCGAGAGCGATCTGTGCACAGTGCACAAGTAGAGGCCAAATGAGGGGACTATATTGTTCCACGCAAAACGAGAAGTCAAGCACCTGTCCTACAACCGCTGCATAATTGGGAGAATGATAAGTATGTTGTCACATATCACACCTAAGTAGGGCGCGCTCCACTTACCTAGGACCTGTTCTTCGGTGGTAGTTTTGATACAAGAAATCAGATATGGGATGATTTCGGTGGCATACAACGTGAGGAGGGCGCAAAGAATGAATCTCGATCGACCATACAATGCCCACACACGGAGGATCATTGCTGCTACATTTACCAATGTAATTCACCTTGCTGTAAGAGCATATGCAGTCTCACCTTCCGCAGCACTCATGAAAATAAAACTAACCCACATCCCACAAATCGTAATCATACTACCTTGGAAATGTGCTTCAGTGGAGCGGACATAAGAAACGTTGAATGAATGTACTCACAACTATTCGAACACGATCAGTTGGTGTGAAACGGCTTCATCTTTGATTGGTGCAAGATAACACATGAACACATACATCTATCAGCAGTTAAAACCCTTGCTAATAATCAGTACATAAGCATTCACCTTTGAAGGGCCGGGTAGGAAAGAGGTCCCCCCTTTGATTAGACTGAGTAAGCCCAACCGACTCAGGATTAAGAGTTTCAAACATACAGAGGGAAGAAAGTCTGGTAAACTGATTAGAGATCAACTGAGAGACGAGTTGCAGCAGACGTGGACATACATGCCAGCACACAAACCAAAATAACGACCCTTAAGGGAAACATCAATCAGTCTCAGCCTGACATCACAGAGATGGCCAAGACATACGAGAACAAATAATGTGGACACTGGGGTCCAGGGCTTGCTCTGCAATGGTACATCAAAATGTATTCAACCCGAGAATAGTGTCCACCAACCCAAACGTATGCTATCTACACGGACCAGTGGCCGGTGAGATGCATGTGTATCACACCAGTGAAACATGAGGCATACCTCGTCCGAGAATGTGAGGACTGGCAATATTGAGGTTCATTAAACATGAAGGAATAGATAGGTGCATTACTTACCGTAATCATAAACAATGGCAGTGAGGGTCACAACTGGGAACAACAGTAGTATCAACGTGGGTTCAGGTAGTGCAAAAAACGACTAACATACGAGCTATGTAATCACCCAACCGGATGCTTGCGATAGCGAGCTGCAGAGTGGAAGCCATGAATGTGATATGAAGGATACGTTGAAATGGTCAAACTTGCACGAGATCAGAAGGTGATATGCAGCATCATATGCTTGAAGCAATGCCAGTGGGGAACTAAGATTGCAGTCGCTGTCCTATGGTGATGGTACCTAAGGTACGTCACGGATTTGATGGGTCATTGCATCGCACATTGGCCGGCATGTTGATAGTCCGATGGAAGCCTGACTAAGTTGTCATGACCGGTAGCATCCCCGAAAAAGCCATGATTTGAAGACATGAACATGGCGCACCGTAGCCTGAGCGTATCAAAAGTGGTAAGTGCAGAGAAACGTAAATAATACCAAGCTGTTATCACCCACCAAATGGAGATTAAAGCGGCTTATCGAGTGTCGACTGCATCAAGAATACGATGCATTACATCGCCTTCCGGACTGCGGTGTGCTTCCTTTAAAAAGTATCATGTAAGTTGAGCCTGACACTGGTATAGCATTGCCTCACGGTACCTTAAAAAGGTCTCAGTAATCCACACCGCATACACGAACTAGAATGCAGACGAATGGAGAAGGAAGGCTCCAAAGCCCAAAGATGTAAAAGTTAGTGCCATACACCGCTTTGATCACAATATGTCCAAAGAAGGGTCTCACCATGGGTGGAGAGGCAATTATTGTGAAATGCGAACAGGACGCACAGTGGGCGAATCGATGTACCACAATGGCTAGTATGAATCAGAGCACGATACAAAAAAGAGGCAGAACTCCCACAATTGATTCAGCTCTTCGTCTTCTCTCTTCTGAATTCAAGATCAAATCAAATGTCGTATTTAGTCCTGCTGATCGAATATGTCGAAAAGGGTCTGTTCACCACCAAGCAGTCCATTGAACTCGGGGGTGACTGCAAGTCGCGCCCAGACTCGTTGCCAGCGAGAGCCTGCCAGGTACTTCAAGTTGCAATACTAGAGCAAGTATACATGAACCAGTCGTGCTAAGCCTAGCTTGCTTTGCCAATAGGTAAGAACACGATGTGGCAGCATTTATACAGCCTACCAAATGTTTTACTTTCAGGAGTAAATATAAGGAAAGACAGGACGCTACGCCTTCATGCGACGCTTCTACCGTTCTCAAAGAAAGCTACTAAAGGGACAATTGGGATACAACGACCAGAGGTGACACTGGTTCCATCACGCACCACTACCACTACCACTACCAGGACCACAGACTTCTCTCTCTTCCATGCATATCTCTTCACCTTCCTCTTCGCCCTCGTTGTGCCCAGCGTCTGCGAACATAATCGCGCTCGTAACAGTAGCACCACGGCCAAGCACCGAATTCAAACCAAATGCCGTGTCAATCTCGTCTTCACGTCTGCCTCGTTGATCATAGGCATACAGTCTCCGCAGGCTCATGATGAACCGTGGGACGAGTACGTAGGGTGGTATAAATGCAGTAGCATTTAGTAGCATCCACCACCCATTTGTTGGAAGGACCCCTGTTTCAGCCAGCATATTCATGAGTGCAAACGTCGTGATGCTATTCGTGAAATTTCACCATCAGCTGGGTGGTATTGGAGTGGAAGTGGAAGGAATGACGAGACAGACATACATAAGAAAGTAAATCACGCCTTCCTTAGCAAAAAGGTTGGTGTAATGATTCACTTGGAATCGCTTTGTCGCTCTGTAGACTTGAATTGACTCCCTGATGAATCGGATGACGACAAGCAGACACATCGATGCACTGAGAGCGAGCTGAGCACTGTCCACAAATAGAGTCCAAACGAAGTAACTGGTTTGCTGCACACAGAACGAAAGATTGAGTATTTGAGCAGTAACCGCTGTACGAGAGAGCGACATGTGTCCTGTCATGTAGTGCACATGATATGAAGTTATGCTCCACATACCTATCTGTTCATTCCGAGCAGTAAGCATAATAGAAAGAATTAGGTATGGGATGACTTCGCTCGCGCACAATGCGAGGAGAGCGCCAAGAAGGAGCCGCGATCGACCGTACAATGCCCATACACGGAGGATCATCGCCACTGCCTTTATCAATGGGATTCATCTCAACCAAGGTGGAATGAATCTCACAGTCTGCGGCACCAATGAAAATCGTGTAAGACCATTCGCTAAGGATAAGAATTGCACTGCCTTTGAAGCATCCTTGAGCAGAGTAGACAATTGAGACATCGAAAAGATGTGCTCACAACTGTTTAAACACGATCAGTTGTTGTCGACGTGTTATCGATTCATTTAAGATGAAGCTGAACGCGTACATCTACCAGAAGTTAAGTATCTTCAGTAATCATCTGTGGTATAAGAAATCACCTTCGCAGGACCGGGAAGGAAAGAACTTCCGACTTTGACCGAGCTGGATCAGCTCAACAAACTGAGACTTTCAAGGTTTGTACATACAAACGGTATTGCATCTAGCGAGGTGATTAGCAACAAATTGACATGCGTTGCAGCAGACATGGAACATACATGACATCACACAGGCCGAAATAACGCGACTGACAGTTGGCAATGGTTGGATTTAGTACAAAATTTGCCAGTGAGAGATTGTTGGGTACACACGAGAAGGTATAATGTAGACACTCGTGTCCAGGGCCTGCTCTGATACCATATCAGAATGTATATTTGGCACAGAAAGGTGTTTGCAGACCCAAATGTACTCTATCTGAAGAAACCGTGAACGAGTGGATATCATGCGACAAACATGAGGCGTACCTCATCTGACAATGTGAGAACTGACAATGTTTGGGTGCGTCAAACACAAAGAAAACATGTACGGCAGCGTATTCCTTACTGTAATCGTATCCGACAGCAGTGAGGGGAAAAACTGGGGACGACAGTAAAACTAGTATTTGGGCGGGAAGCACTAAGAGCAGCGAGCACATACGAGTCACGTAATCATTCAACTGAATGTCTGCGACAATTTGCTGCAGAGCGGAAGCCATGGACTTGATGTGACCAATTTGCAACAGAAAAATACAGCGAGCGAGGTGGAGGTATTTCACAAATGGAGGTTAGAACTGTAAATTCAAGTTTATGTAAATCAACACCACCGAGTGGCAGTGACAAACTTGCCGTGACGTTCCCTCCCACTAAGGTTATGACGAGCATTACATCGCCCTGGATACAGTCTGATGGGAACATGCTAGCGTGATAAATGTCCTAGGGACCAGCCCAACATGGGAAAATAAGCTAATTATAAGGGGCCAAGACGCATATTACAGTACCATCTCGATGGGGCTGTGGAACGATTGTAGCCGATTGTCAAGGAGTCCTGTACTGCAGCTTCCTAGAGACAACTGGTAATTCATAGATGGTGTCATCGGATCGCACATGTAACACTAAGAGCCAATGCTTGTAGGGAGATCAGTACAACAGGTATCGGCATGCTGGAATCCTCACCGTGACATGCTGCGGCGTACATAGCACAAGTTAACCATAATAACCGATGATGATCCCGGATATTGAAAATCACACAGGGGGAGCATCAAACACGCTTAGAGTGATCCAGTGGGCCGGCCTGCGGCAGTGTGAGACCAAAATGCCACAAATAAGTCGAGTGGATCACATTGTGCTTACCTGGAAGTCGACCACACCACTGGCTTGCAAAATGCCTGGGATAAGGATGATAATCCCAGCATCGAAATACCCATGACTTGGATACAAGCCACTGTCGGCCAGAAGAGTGGCCAGAAAGACGGAATGAACGTGACAGGACCGAGAACTTGAAGGAACGAAAATGAGTTTATCGTCTAATAAACAATCCGGGGCTTTTGGTAAGATGGGCTTGACTGCGGTTGTGTTTGAGACTTGATAATACGCCACAGGAACTGGGATCAATCCTGCTTCATATCCACTTCGAACGTGAGTTGAACTGAAAGTTTACGTGGACGCGAAAAAGGGCAGTGTATCCATCAGTGGACTTACGGCGGTCACTTAGCCACTAGGAACATCAAAAAGGACTTCAAGGCAGAGAAGTGTAAAGCTGGTGTCGTATACCGCATCGATCATTAAGTATCCTGGAATATCAAGGCGATTTGCATACTTGCACACTAAACCGACACAACAAGAATACTGTAAATCAGACAAATCAAAGCACGACAAAAAATAATAAATAAAGTAACCAGAATGCGCACAAATCGATTTCAGATCCCTCCAACCCCAGTGTTCACTCAGCGTGACACATTGGCACACATATTCATCCCCTTTTACCACGACCGAAAGTGTCAGAACTCGATTTTCACTCTTCACCTTTTCACACTTTCACAGACTCACAGAATCTTCCTGAACATTCCATAGGCTTATCTATGACGTAGTAGTACACGCATAGGCCTCATGTCATGGTCTGTGCACACTCCTGAGCAGTATATAAGTAGGTAGTATTTTGTATCCTATTCCTTACTCTTGGAATAGTATTTTCTTGCCCTGTAACTGTTCTCTTTGAGCAGCCAGAGTTTGAGCCCTTACATTATTCCAAGAGTATTCTACTCTCTCTGCTTGTGCCTGTCTGCAACTCTTTGTCATAGAACATGTTTCTTCTTTGAACACTCTCCCGTCCCCATTTCCAATTGCAAGCTCTTCACCCAACATCACACACCCAGACTCCAGGGTTAAGGAGACTGCCACTGCACTTAGCAGCCGCTGGTTACATAACAACCTGAGAAAAGCACGCGTATAACACTTGCATATATGGTTGTCCACTGTCCAAATAAGGATAATGTTGCTCCCCCCATAGTGCACTAGGGGTTGTCATACTGAACAACTGAAACTCGGTGGAGGTTTGTGGGATACCTCTGACGCCCATCGGTATAGTCCCGTTATACACTAGTACACTGATAGCAAGGTGTTATCTCCGGTTCCCCTCCCTCATTTCTACTCCTGTATGTCAACAGACCGTACACTCCACCGTGCCACTCGTGTCGTCGCACCCTCTCCTCTTCCTGCTTTCAGTGTTGGTGGTGCTCTCATAGCCCGACACAACATGCCATCTTCCTTCGCTACCCTCCT
>QFEQ01000690.1:2439-103209 GCA_003316335.1 Hemileccinum impolitum
CACTTGCGTCGGTTTCCAATCGCATTGGTCAGGAAGAATCCGGATAAGCCAAAAGAGGTGCTTCAGTAAATTGTTTTTTGAGCATGTCAAACGCATTTTGTTGTGCCACCCCCCAGGTGTAAGGAACATTTTTCTTGATGAGGTCATTAAGGGGGTGAGCGATTTGTCTGAAGCCCTGTATAAGGGGGCGAGCAATTTATCCAAAGCCCTGTATAAAGCGGCAATAATAATTACACAAACCCAAAAACGATTGTAGCTGTTTGAGCTTTGTTGGTGCTGGCCATTCAAGGATAGCATCGACTTTTTTGGTTTGCATAGAGACACCATCTTTTGAGACGTGCATTCCTAGAAAGTCTATATCATCAGCATTAAAAATACATTTTTCTGGTTTGGCATATAGGTCGTTCTTGCACAAGCGCTGAAGAACTTCCTTGACTATCTCCATGTGCTCTTCATCTGTTTTCTTGTGAGTGAAGATGCACATGTTGTCGAGGTAGATGATGACAACAGTATACATGTCATTGAAAATGTCGTTCATCATCTGTTGGAAAGTTGGAGGGGAGTTAGTCATGCCAAAATACATTACAACTGGTTCATAAGCGCCCAGAGGGGTAACAAATGCTGCTTTCCATTCATCTCCTTCTTTGATGTGGACGTTGTTGTATCCCCAATGGAGGTCAAGACAAGTAAACTTGTCGGCACCTTTTAATCGATCTACAAGTGAAGAAATGAGTGGTAAGGGATAAGAATTTTTTACAGTTCCCTCATTTAGATAGTGATAGTCTATGACAAGTTGCTTTTCGCCCGTCTTTTTTGGAATAAAGAATACCAGAGCCATTTGAGGGGATTTTGATGGGTGGATATAACCCTTTTCTTGTTCGCTTGTGATGAAGTTCCAGACTTCTTCGATTTCGGTATCAGAGAGTGGAATGACTCGTCCCTTTTTTGGTACAAAGTCCGGTTTGAGATCGATGGTGTGGTCCCAGGGTTTTCTAGTCAGCATCCACTTAGATTCCTCTTTGCTGAAGATGTCGAGGAATTCATGGTATTGTTTTGGGACTTTTTCCGCTAGACCTTCTTCAATGGTTCGTACTGGTACCCATTGCTTAGTTTGGTTGGCTTTGCAATGTTTGGTGCATCTGTTGAAGGTCACGGTTTTGGCTACCCAATCGATAAGCGGATTATGACGATAGAACCAATCATATCCTAGGATTACTTCGTGTGATCCTAGGGTTGCGACTAGCGCATCCATGCCTTCAGCATGTCCGTTATAAGATAGAATAATTGAAACATACTCGTGGATCATTCCATGTTTTGAGGAAGATCCATCCATGTTAGTTACGTTCATTGGGTTTGAGAGGGGGTAAGTCGTGATTCCCATTTCTGTTACCCAATGCTTGTCAATGAAGGTTTGAACTGCTCCTGAGTTGAGAAGCGATGAAGTGGTTCAGAAGGTCCAGTCTCCCGTTTTAGTCTGAAAATAAATGTCAGTGTTAATATCGAATTCACCTCCTTGAGAGGCATCGGGTTCCTGATGAGAAAATGTCGCTTGGGGGGATTTGTAGGATGAAATATGAGAAGAACGTTCATTCAAGAGGGAATTAAGCGCACTATTTTTCTCTGGTGCCATGCTCAATTGAGATGCCCTTTCAGAGGTGAGTCCGTATGTAAAATTGTTCAAAGAGGTTTCACCCTTCCCTTTAGCCAAAAGGGCTATATCATGGGATTTAGGTGTCTCCTCCTTGTCCATCTCCCCTTTGATAGGTAACATAGTGAAATGATTAAAAGAAGAAGAAGAAAATGGAATAGATGAAGTAAACTTATTGTCCTTAGTCGAATAGGTACCCCCCGGATCTATTCGGCTTGCTCTTTTCCCTTGAGTCCTTCGGCTGCAAGATGCCGTGCTCTAGTTGTGAACAAGTCAAAGTAGTAGGCCTGCACCTCTTCGTTTTGCCAGTCCGGTACTGACAAAGTGCAGGAGTGATGGGAGGAGGAGGAGTCAGCCACGACTGAGGCAATGGCCGTAGATGGAGCGAGTGGGATCTCACGGTTTTGTCGGGGTGGATAGGAAGTTTTCCCGGTCATGGGATCAAAGGAGGGACGCTGTCTAGGTTTCCTTGGTTCTTTGCAATTTCGAGAGATGTGGCCCTTTTTGCCACAGTTATAGCAGTCCTGATTGTCGACTCGGGGTGGATTTTGGACAGCCCATATGTCCTGCATTGGGGCTCCTTGACCTGGTTGTGTCCCAACTGCCGTAAACTGTGGTTCCAACTGGTACTGATTGTGAGGAATGAAGCCCGACTTGCTTCGCTCAAGCTTGATACGATGGAACAACTTCCCGATCTCGATTGTGGTATCTTCCCACGTTTTGAGATCTTCCTTGATTGCTGGTTGTCAAAGGCAGACTTGCAAGTATATGTTGTAGTCGATGCTTTCTTTGTATAGTTGGAGTGCGATTCCCGGCTCCATTTCCGCATCGATCTGCAACAAGTTGAACTGCTGTGTGTACACCTCTATGGGGAGGGACCCTTGGTGCAGCACGACCAACTTCTTGTAAGCTTCTACCTTTAGCACGTCGATTCGGAAGTGCTTCTCAATGTGCTCCTTGAGCACCTTCCATGTTGGCCAGAGGCCCTTGACGGAGTATTGCTCAATTGTTACTCAAGCAAAATCTATGGCTCTCCCATTCATATGGAGTATCATGACCATCCATTGGTGGTCATTGAGATTTGCCTGACAATCGACCCAAGCACCTATTTTGGTCCACCATATGTGGAATTTGTTTTGATCGCCATCCCAGGTGCCAGGATCAGCAAAAGCCTTGTATGCATTCGAGGAGGAAGAGGAGGAGGCAGCCTGATTCGTGATAAGGGTTTGCATGGCCATAGCCATCAAGGTCATTTGTTTGGACAAGTTGTCCCATAGCTGGTTTCCGGACATCCTTACTGTCTGCTATCTTTCAAGCGGACTCTGGGGATTTATTGGTAATGAGCTGGCTTGACAAGTTGTGCGCGGGGTCAGAGAACGTGGTGGTCTTCAGGGTGTTCTTCTACGGGTCAGATGTACTTGGGGTGTTGAGCTCTTTTGACTCGAGGGATTCTTTTCCTTCTTAGGTACAGTCCATTTGTACCTTCAGGTTCAGGCGTGTGGTCATTCGGATCAACCGATGGAACGGGAGATGGTTGTCGTGGGGGTGTTGGGGTATGGTCTTGTACATTGAGACAGTAAAATGCTAAGGCAGCAGCCTCTCTCTGGACTTCGATTCTCTCAAGCCACTTAGTGTGAGTCATAAACGAGGAAGGGGATACGCAACGTGGACCAGCTTCTGGCAGTCCTATTCAAGTGTTGTGGTCTGCAACGATGATGAGCTCAACGAGGAATACCGACATGAGAAGGCAGCGAGATACAGTGTCAACGTCGACGAGTATGATGAGGACGAGATCAAAGATGGGAATGGTGACAGAGACGATGCGATATAACATATAATGGCCCCTTGACAGAGGGCTAAGCTGGCAGAGTAGAGGAGAGTGGTACCACTGAGTTGCAGGCACCTGAGTAGGTGGGTGGAACAAAGTGAATAGGACTAAGATAGGAGGGAATTACAGGGAAGGTATATATACGATGAGCAACTACCTTGGGGCAGGTATCTGAGTCCGAATTAGCTTTAGGGTAGGTAAAGATAAGAGGACGAAGAATGTTCTGGAACAAAAGAAGAATGACGGAAATGAACATGCAAAGAGATAAAGGAACACAAGGTATGATGTCATTGATGACATCATAAGTCTGGCCTCAAGTCATGTGAATGTTCCTGCAGTCATGTGCACTGGGTCACGTGACTTTGGAAAGAGAAATCAACTAAGTGAACGGTGCTCAGTGATGCAAGCATATGAGTGAAGAGTAAAGTGAAAAATAGGGCATACACATGCCCAAACTATAACAGAGGTATCAGCTGTGACAGAGGCAATGGCCGTGGAGGGAGTGAGCGGGATCTCACAATTTTGACGAGGAGGTGGATAGGATGTTCTTCTGGTCATGGGGTCGAATGCAGGTCATTGTCTTAGCTTTCCCGGTTCCTGCAGTCCCGAGAGATGTGGCCCTTTTTACCACAGTTATAACAATCCCAATTGTCGACTCAGGAAGGACTTTGGATGGCATGAACATCCTGCATTGGGGCCCCTTGACTGGGCTGAGTACCAACTGTGGTTCTGACTGGTATTGGTTGCGAGGAATGAAGCCTGCTTTGCTTTGTTCCAGATGCATCTGATGGAACAGTTTTCTGACCTCGATTGCCATATCTTCCTAGGTTTCGAGGTCTTTCTTGACAGCGGGGCAGTGCAAGCATACTTGGAGATAGATATTGTAATCAATACTCTCCTTGTATAACTGGAGAGCAATACCGGGTTCCATCTCTATGTCAATCTACAGCAGGTTGAACTATTGCATGTACATCTCTATGGGGAGGGACCCTTGTCGGAGCACCACTAGCTTTTTGTAGGCATTGACTTTTAGTACATCAATGCAGAAGTGCTTTTCTATATGTTCCTTAAGCACCTTCCATGTAGGCCACAGTCCCTTAACAGGGTACTGTTCGATCATGACATGAGCAAAGTCGGCCGCCCATCCATTCATGCGGAGAAGAACTGTGACTGTTCATTGATGGTCATCTAGGTTTGGTTGGCAATCGACCCATGCACCTATCTTTGTCCACCAAATGTGGAACTTGTTACGATTGCCATCCCAGGTGCTGGGATCAGTGAAAGCCTTATAGGTGTTAGAGGAGGAGGTGGTGGTGGTTGTCTGATTTTGAATGAGGGTTTGCATGGCCATGGCCATAAGCATCATTTGTTTTGATAAGTTGTCCCATAATTGGTTACCCAACATCCTTACTGTCTACTATCTTCCAAATAGACTCTGGGGATTAAAGGTACCATTGATTTGGATGAAGAGCAGTGTGGGGGTGGAGTATGGAGTGATTGGGCACACTGAGGTCCCAAAGGCAATAGTACTGGGTACGAAGGTAGCAAAGGTCTTGGATGTACACACATCAGGTATGTATCTTCTTTCTCCTTAAAAAGAGACCATTGGTGCCCTCGGGCTCTGGTGTGGCATCGTTGGGGTCAACCAAAAGAGCGGGAGATGGAGTACGAGGTTGTCAGACATTTAAGCAGTAGAACGCGAGTGCTGTGGCTTCTCTCTGAACTTCGATATGTTTAAGCCACTTAGTATGGGACATATAATGAGAAAGGGGGAATGCAGCGAGGTCTGGCTTTCGACAGTCTTAATCAAGTGTTGTGGGCTGCAACAAGAATCTGCTCAACAAGGAATACTGAGATGAGGAGATGACAAGTAACAGTGTCAACGTCAATGAGGATGATGAGAACAAGCTGGAAGATCAGGATTGTGACAGTAACAATACGATAGAGCATAAAACAGTCCCTTTACAGAGGACTAGGCTGGTGAAGAGGAGAGAAGTGGTAAGCACTGAGTTACAAGCACCAGAGGTGGGTGGAATGAAGTAATTAAGACTAAGGTACAAAGGAATTACAGGAAGAGTTTATATATGACTACTGAGTACCTTAGGGCAGGCATCAGAGTCTGAATTAGTTAAGGGCAGGTAAGGAGCATGGAATGCAATGGAACATTTGAGAAGAAAGGAAGCAGACAGAAGTAATTGTGAGAGAAAGATAAGGGACACAAGGTATGATATCATCAATGATGTCATGAGGCTAGTCTCATGCCATGTGAAGGTTCCTGCAGTCACATGCACTTGTCACGTGACCTTGGAAAGAGAAATCAACTAAGTAAAATGGTGCTCAGTGATGCATGCATATGAGCGAAGGTAAAAGTGAAAAATAGGATGTATGCATGCCCAAACTATAACAGAACCCGAAGGAACCAATGGTCTCTTCCTTTGCCATAAGAAAATCTGTACCCACCACATGTACACCTAAGACCCCTATTACTGCCGCTCTGAGTTCAATCCCTACTGGAATTTGGGAGCCCCAAACCATTCCATCCTCTGTCCATGGGTAGAGTTAAAAAAACCTACCAAGTATACATGAATGATTGGCTCCTTGCTTTTTTTGGCTTACTTTTCACATTCTTAGTTATATATCTCTTTACTCTGGTATATCTCATTCCTCATGATACTGATATTCATATTGAAATTGGCTTTTTCTTTCTTCAAATTATGCAACCGATTTCTCTTTCTATCCTTCCTCCTTCATCTGTCAATAACCAAAACTTTTCAAATCCCGTAGACCTCTCTAGTTGGAACACACCCACTTTGAAAGATGCTCCAGCTTGGAAAAAAGACAAAGAAACTGTAACTACTGTAGATTGGGCAGATAACTTCATCCAGGATATCTAAATAAAGAAAACTGTTTTCTAGCCCTATTATCTGATCAAGAACATCCCCAGAGACTGTTTGAAAGATAACAGTCAATAAGGATGCCAGACGTACAAGATATCCTTGATGCCATCAATGGCTTAGTTACTTTAATGACCCAACAAGCAAAACCGACTTCAAACGTGTATAAAGCTTTTACTGAACCAGGAACTTGGGACAGTGATCACAAAATCTACTGCAATTGGTTGGTCCAACTAGTCACCTGGGTTGAATGCCAAAGTGGCCTTAACAACAAGCAAAAAACTGCTGCCACATATCTCCAGCTCACTGGACAAGCCTCCAACTTTGCCTGAATTCAGCTCACCCATTACAATGAGCTGGAGGAGGCTGAAAATGACCCTTCCAAGAAACTTTCACCATGGCCTAGTTAGGTCAAAGTAAAAAAGGACATTGAAAACCATTTCCACATCAACGTCCTAAAAGAAGTGTTGAGATTTAGTGTTGCAATGAGTCACTCCTTATCCTAATGGATGAGTCACACTAACTACCAAATGAGTCACACCTATCCTAATGATAAGTCACACCTAATGGTACTAGGATAACTTATCCTAGTAAATGAGTCATGCTCATTCATGTGACCAGTATTAGATAAGATCACAAAGTGACTAAGCTACATATTACACCATCCATAATCATCATGTGATGAGATCATCTGATCCATGATTAGATAACATATGGTGCAATATCACACCATCCTAGGTCAGATGATCTAGAGAGTCATACCATTCTCTTTCTTCATTCTTCTATTGGTTAGAATGGTACAGAATACGATAGAACATTTGTTCTTATATACAAATCAGTACATAGATGTAAATATCATATACCCCTATATAAGATCGATCTTTAGGATCATCTTATCTCTAACAAGTTCACTCTTGATTTGTTCTATCACTGCTCTGATCCTCAGTGCAAGACTCTTGGTTCAACCTCAGATCATTAGCCTCAAGTAAGTGTTCCTACTTGAGCCTTATTCCTTTGTCCCTTCACATTCAGGATATCCTTGTATCTCGAAAGATACTAGTGGAGGAGTGTCAGAAGTTGATTGAGAGTATGCCTAGAAGGATTCAGGCAGTGATTAGAGCCAAAGGAGGATATACCAAGTACTGATTTTGTACAAATACCCCAGTCTATACAAAAAGTACAAAAAGTGTTACAATAACATGTCTGTTTTAAAATATTCATATCTTCACACCCCTTGGGCCAAATCACATGACCCAGAGACCAACCTGTAGCCAAGGGCCTATGCTTCCCACAACCCCACTAGAGCTAAGCAGGACTCCCACACTATCAAATGTTATTTTAGCTACACTAAAAAAGTACCAAACATTATAACAGTTTTTGGAGTCACTGTATATAAGCTCTAGGACACAACTTTTCAAGTTGTTCATGGTATCATAAGCATTGTTAGTGACATTGTTGACATGTACTAATACTCACTACAAATCTACACTTGTGATGTACCCCTTGTTGCTGACTACAACAACAGCTTGGATGAGAAAGATGGAGACAAGGAGGCAGCAGCTAGCAGTGTCAACGTCAACAAGGATGACAAGGATTAGGTTGAATATTGGGACAGTGACCAAGATGAGGTGATATAACATATAGTTGCCCTGAGCAGAGGGCTAGGCTAGCAAGGATGAAGAGACAAGTGGTATCACTGAGTTGTAGGCACCAGATGATGAGTAGAACAAACTGAATAGGACTAAGGTATGAAGGAATTACAGTGAGGGTTTATATACTATAACTGAGTACCTTAGGGCAGGCGTCTGAGTCTGAATTAGTTAAGGGCAGGTATGGAACATGGAATGCGATGGAATGTTCAAGAAAAAAGGAAGCAAACAGTAATAACTGTGAGAGGAAGATAAAGGACATAAGGTATGACATTATCTATGATGTCATAAGCTAGCCTCATGTCATGTGCCAGTTCCCACAGTCATGTGCACCAAGTCACGTGACTTTGGAAAGAAGAAGATGCTAAGTAAATGTTGCTCAGTGATGCAATGTATATGAGTGAAAGAAAAGAAATAAATAGGGGCGTATGTGGCCTGAACTATAACACCCCTTGCCTTTTTTACCTACACTTGTAGTGTACTTGTTGAATTGGAATGTGCTTGCTTGATTGCCACCACAGGACTGTGGCTTTTTCATGTGGAGTATGCTGAATCTCCACTTTTCAGTCCTTACTTCCCTTGAGTGCTTTTTTTGGGAAGTGATGATGTCGGCTATGTGCTAAAAGTCTGGAAAGTACAAATAAGGTCAGGTAAATGCGGTGTCATTTTCCTGATGACCCATCATATGACAAATGTGTTGACAAGGAATACATACAGACTGAACATCATAATGGCCATAAATGAGCACTGTCTTACAGCTGGGATCACTTCCAAGGCATCTGATGACAAGTGGGGGAAGTGGAAGTTTGGTTTCTGGGTCATCCGGAAGCTCAACGAGTTGTGTGTCAGGGACTCCAACATCTATAAGTTGCTGCCACAGCCAGGTACCCATGCATTCAACTTCTGATCAGGGATACTTCCCATCACTTATGCTAGTGATAGTTGAAAAAGGATGTGAGCAGTGCAATATCAGTGTAGAGAAGCCCAATGTTACCTTGGGATGGCCACGGCTTTCGCAAGACGATCGATGAAGGATTCAGCATGTTCATCGACGAATTCGAAGAATTCACTCGGCATGGCTGCGCTTCAAATGTTGTGCTAGAAGTGAAGGAGAAGTGCTATGAAAAGATGAGGGGTAGCATCCGACTACTTATACCCTCCCGGGTACTTCGGTAGCGCGTCATTGTACTTGATAAAATTATGGAAGAGACATAACTCTGAAAGCTCTGGTATCGGCCCGTGCGGCCGCGCCTCAAGCCGATGCGAGCCATTAGGGCTGCCACAGGAGAAAGGTGGGCGTAACCTGAAAATCAATTGCCTATGAATCGACCTTCCATACTAGGGAAAGTGCATGGACTTGTATACGAAACGGAGTTTGTCCAATGCCGCGTCCTAGTCGCAAACCAACACATGAGGCACCGACGGTAGTCGAGTTGTCACCTACTTAATTCTGATCACGGTAATAATCAACGTTCGTTCGGATTTCCCCTGCCATTGGCCGGCCCCGGGAGATAAGGCAAACCGGTGAACAGGATTGTGACTCACGAATGTATAACTTAACTTGTTGTCGATTGTTTCCGAGAACTACGAAATATTATTAGATCCGGTTGATTAGATATGTGCACGATTGAGCTGTCAAGTGCGAAGTGAAAGTTGAACATTTGAAGGCCTGTCTCTTGATCAACAAACGATGATCCGATCCGAAAACTGGGAAACAAAATGGAGCGCAGCCTCGCGATGATTCAATAACTCATTGGAAAGTTCCAATTTGAACCACCAACCTTCCGTATAAGGAGGAGTGCCGAACAGGATTGGTGCGTGATGGACCTAGATCGCGTGAAAGGCGGTCACACGGTGGAAGCGCAGAGCCATTAGTCACGAGACTCCCAAGATCAATCAATCGATCCTTTTGCCTACTTACGTGTGCATTGCAACCGGTTCATCGCCGTAGCCGTCCTCTCCGCACTACATCGTATCATACCACAACAATCATTTCCCCACTGGCAAGATGGCCACAGGCTTGACACGGTTGGTTTTATGAGGGCTCTCAGTGGGCGACATGGGTGTGTGGACGCTCAGTCGTCATTATGCTCGCCGGAGGCATGTTCCCCCCTTTGGCCATCTGTGATTCCCAAAGCTCTTCCTGGTGGTGGGGTGGTGTACGTGAGTGCTGCCCAACTTGTGATGTCATCTAAGTCGTAGGAGTGACATTCCAGAGAGAAAAAAAGACGGTAAGAACAAGGCAACAGGAAAAAGCCAGAGCGGAACCGGCGACAACAGCAGTGCCTGGTCGGAGAGGCCGTTGGAAATGAAACCCCCGATTCCTCACGTCGATTGTTGCCTGCCAATGGGACGTCGTGTGCGAGTTAGTAACTTGGAACTTGCGTTCGTGTTTGTAGGCGAATAGGGGGTGGGGGTTGAGCGAGAACCGGGAGTGGGGTTGCGCCGTTGCGGCGTGAGTTGGGGAGAGGGCCGGAGCCAGGATCCATCGTTGTTGTAAGGTGAAAGAGGGCACGACCTCATCGCGTGTGGAGGAAAGGTGGGCGAGATTACAGTAGGTGAGGTGTCCATCACGTGTTCTATGCGCTCCCTCCACATCTATAACTCAGAGAATAGCTGTTGTAGGACATACAGCCACGCGCACAGACAACTGTAGTGAGAAGATGAGCAGACGCGGACCCACAAAATCCAATTCTCAAACGCCATCCTAAACTCGGTTCAGACAATGTTTGGAAAGTCAATTCACAAGTGTCCTCAGATTTTGGGGCACGTATGTGTGGACAGACTAGTCCGATTATGAATCCTTCTTTTTTTACCCTTTGTATCCACTTTGATACATTGTCAGACTGAAGGGTGTAGGCGCAAACCTTTGATTTCCGCCATTCTTCGGAGACCGGTGTTGTCACCATAGTTCCAAAGAATGGAACCTCACCGGCCTGGCATTGGGCCGATTAAATATCCGCTGAAACGTCGAGGTCAGGGGTCAGCTGATGAGCACATAACTGGCATTGCGTGCTTCAGATATGGAGCATCTGGCTCCTTGACGTCACTGTAACGAGATCGAAAAGTGGATTACAAGTCCGTCAGATATACGTGTCCAAGCTACCCTGTTGAAGTTGGAGATGACCGTGCCACCGGTCCAATTTCACCCGAATCCGAGGGTGTAATGTGGAGCCATCTCACCGACCTGGAAGAAGGAAGCATGATGGAAAGGGAAAATGATGGACAACCCCGTTCTTCTTGCAACTTGCAATTTTTCACCGCCGAAAACCTAAAAGATTGTCACCAGATTCTGCATGTTCACATGTGCTTACATAGGTGTACTGCGGCTACTGCGATTTAGATCTAGGCAGGGAGATAAGACGTCTCGGATCGTTCAGGTCACACTCATAGCTAGTAGGCTATGGCATTGTAGGGCAACACAATCTTCTTCTCATTGAGAGTCTACTCTAATTTGGGGGACTAGCCCCCGGTGTTGCGATAGTGCGCAAGAAGCAAGGCAACAATTGTGGCCCCTGTAAATAGTGGGCAGCCGGCACCGCCGGGCGGTGATTATTGTAATTGATTGCTGGTTACCGGTTACCGGTTGGATCATCAGATGCATCAGATGCTGCATATTTGCCCAAACATTCAAGTTGACACAATCATGCTTCAAGAAAGCACGCACGGCCGCATCATCGGTTCCCTGTTTGGGTCCTTTATTTCCTAACATGCTCTGAGTCGGTCATTACACCCAAGACATTTGCAGTACATGACCCTCTAACGTGTACCCGGTCGTCGCTCGACACGAGATTCACGAAAATGGTGCGTAAATTATGTGGCCCATAATATGGGCGGCGAAGTTCTTTTGCTAGCTCCCTTCAGATGGCTGTTGGGTATAAAGGGTCGACTGTTTACTGTCCTACGACATCCGTTACAGTCCTCGGATTCTGCTCTTCCTCTAGAACCACCAACTTACTTCATTGCGATGTCCGCATCCTCAGACTTCGCAAAGCGTTCCATTTACCATGGTTGGGTACCTCAAACTCCTGTGATCTACAGAAAGTTCCTCAAAGATCACTTCCATAACCTCCCCAAACGTGATGCACATTCGGAGCCAGTCCAGGCTTTCCTCCAAGTGCTCACAAATACGGGTACCACGGATGAGGTAACCCAGCTTTTCAACAGGGCCGTTGAACAAGCTAACCAATATAAGACGGTATGGTCGAATAAGCGTCACGCCATCACAGAAAATTGATATTTTGCCTAGTGGGCTGACCCTGACTACAGCGTCACGAGCTTTGACGATTTCTTGAACAAGATCGACGCAATCGTCGTGGGTCCGCCCAAGTTCTACAAGGCTGTCATTGAAAATCATATCACCATCGGCGAGCCGATTGGTGTGCCAATCTATCTCATCTTCGATCTGATCAGTAACACCTCTGCGGCCTATACCTTGCTGAACCGGGAGGATTTCAATGCTGCGCTCAAGGCATTGCTGGACTCATGGGGTTCATACCTCGCAGATCCAGACAGGGACTCTAACAAAACTCTCGACGAGACGGGATGGTTCAGCGATGCCGGTTTGGCGTTGTTGGAGTCAGGACTCGGGAAACTGAATTTTGACCAAACCTACAAAAGTGATTCCACAGATAATCCCAAGTACTACAAGACGTGGGATAGTTTCTTTATCAGGGAGTTCCAGGATGGCGTGCGCCCCATCCAGCCCCAACCTACCGACCCGGACGGGCCTACGTTCTACCTTTATAATCCTTGCGAGTCCACCGTCTTTCGCACTGCCACGGATGTCCGCATTAACGACACCTTCTGGCTCAAGAGCCAGAAATACTCTCTCTATGACATGCTCGGCGGCAACAAAGAATCGGAACTGTCTGACTATGCAGGTAGATTAGAGGGCGCATCTGTCCTTCAGTCATTCCTTGCCCCCCAGGACTTTCATCGCTGGCAAAGCCCCGTCGAAGGTGTGGTCAAGGCGAGCAAAGTCATAGAGGGCACTTACTATGCTGTACTACCCGATGAGGGTGCCCCTGAAGACGACCCCGACCTCTTGCCAGGTGATCCTCATGGTGCCATAATTCGTTCCCAGCCCTGGCTCAGCGTCGCCGCCACTCGTGCCGTGTTCATCATCGAGCCACAGGAAGAATCTCCTATCGACTTAATTGCTTTTATCGCGATTGGAATGGTAGAGGTGTCTTCTTGTGACATCACCCTTGTGGAGAAAAAAGATGTTGAAGTTGAAGTTGGAGAGGAGCTTGGAACGTTCCACTTTGGTGGATCTACGTACGTGATGGTCGTGAAGCCGAAGACAGGCTACAAGGTCGTCTTTCAAGACATCTTCAATTCTCCCGTTAGGCCCGGCCAGCACCGCTGGATCCGCACGATCGTCGCACAGATCTGGGACGAGTCCAAATTGTAATCAGGGTAAGTTCACTTCTAGATGCGCTTGGTTTGGATGTCTAACTTGAATGTCGATCAATGTCTAGATCCAGTTTCTCAACCGTCTCCAGTCGATGCTCAGTGTTTCTTGTTTGATGGCATGTACAACCACATCGAGTCCTCTTTGAAATTTGTTGTACTATAGCCGCGTTGCGTAGTGTTTCAATGTGTATCGACGTGTTTGAGTGCGAGTATATTGTGTCTACTAAAGAAGTGGGTTACTGGAATGATCTCATTTTCGTAACGCGCGCCACTGGCAAGCCTATGACATCTGTGATGTCGCGTGGAATCAATGAGACCAACCTCAGGATGACGTGGAGATCGCGTTACCCCGTACCTCGCTATTCAGCCATTGCTACCATTATTCAGTTACCATTTCCGTCTTCTGATTGCTTTCATCACATTCTATACGTGGCCTAGGTCGAATACATATATTGCTTCGACACAGTCTGCCACCGATCAGGAGCACTCCGACGGAACAATTTTCGGGACGATGTCGTGTTTGACGAGCAACGACTCCAGTTCCCCAGATTGGTGCACTTCAACGGTCATCAGTAAGCATGACTGGCTTTCGGATAATCCCTCTTCAAGACGCACTCCCGAGAAAGATATCACATCCACCAACAAACTCCCTGTTAACATACGGCCATTCACTGGGGCAGAATTGTTAGCCAAGACATGACCGCCCTACTTAATTAGGTTGAGTTGCACGAACGAGAACTCCTTGATGCTGCTTCTAAGCTCCGAGTCCTCAAGAACGTCGTAAGTTTTCAATTTCTCTGTGGGGACGCCATGTATTTCGAGGACCTGAACGGCTGCACGAGAAAAGCCGCACTGAGGTATTTGAAGGTTACGCTTCATGAAAAGAATGACAGGTGACTCCTGGACGACAGCTTGAATTTTGCACGAGCTTCCTGTGAGAGCTGAAACGTAGGACTTTTCAGGGGAGTGAAAAGCGCGGTCCAAGCAGGGGCCAGTGTATAGTCGTTGGGTGAATGGCACGTACCAACTCAGCTAAGTTGCAGTGATGGTGTCTGTCTGACTAAGCAGTACTACGTGGCCCCGTCAATATACGTTTGGTTGATATCCCAGCAGGGGAGGCCTTCGTGAGCGGGACGAAGCGGACAGAGCTGGTGACAACACTCCTGTCATAACTAAATTTAAGTTCTCCTTGATCATGAGTCTCGGAAGCCAGGACTTTCGCAAACCCCAAGCACTTCCTCCGAGATTGTTCCTTGCGGATAAAGGTGGCAGTCTGTTGCCATAGCCACCCTAGCGGTGTTTTCCACCGTGTTTGCAGTTAGGTCGAGAGGACTAACACCAAGGATACTATCATAGCTAGCCACGCCGGTGGATTGCCCTGTGATCACCAATTCAGGGCTGAGAGTGACAGTATTGGTCCATTCCTTTCCAGAGAACGATCCAGACCCGTAGCTCACAGACTGTGATTAATTCTCAGCTCTGCACAAGTAATATGGGCCTCGAATACATACAACACTATCCCCAGTATCATGATTTGTACTAGTCCTAACGTATGCCTTGCCCCGACCCATCATCATGTGTTGGAGCTTCCCGTATCAACCAAAAGCGTGTCTAGGACCGGTCAGCTCCCATATTTATAACGGCAGCAGGTCAACGTACAGTATGTTGCAGGTTCTCCAACTCCAACCCGAGCGCTGTAGGCATAAAAAGCATTTGTGACGTTGGCAGACTCAGACCCGACACACTTATTGAGGTCCGATGCTCGTCTGGAGCCTGAGTCTGGAACGTATTCGTAGACTCGAGTTGAGAAGATTCGAGTGTAGCTCAGAAACCTAGAAGTCGACGAGAAAAGAGCAATTGTGAGTTTCGTTACAGAGAAGAGGTGGGTAGAACGTTATAACACTGGGTGACACTAGCCACTGGGTTTGTTTGCCAAACAATTTCATGTAGCATGCCAGGCATTCCCCGGATGCTTGTTAGTCTGGTGACCAGCCCGTCTATGAACCCGTCTAGATGCTTGTATCCGTATGACATTTACACCCAGACACCTGACCGCGCTTCGATGGGAAGCTGGGGGCCGATCCGTTCGACAACTCTACTCTTCAAGACTTTCATCAGGCGGATGCGGTGGTACGGATGGGTTGTGGATACTTCAGGTGTGTCGTCGTCACCTGGCGAGTCATATCTATGGACGCCTCCACTGGACCGGTTGTGTCGACAGTGTGCTTGCGCACTTGTCGTTCTTCGTCGTCGGCCTCGATCTTTGACTCAACTTGGTGAGTGCGTTTTATGCCGCATTTCCCGTTCTGACCTATTACTGCCTTAGTGTGGTGGCCAACCACTTTATGACTCGTTTTGAGTCGTATCGTTCGGGTTCGAGCGAATGGGTTTCGTAGAGCAGTGATGCAGAAGTAATCAACCGTAGCTGTCCGAAGCAATCGATCGGCACACCTGGTGTGGGGAACAGAATGAGCACGTCCGAAAATGCACCTGGATACGACTGAGAAGGTCAGGTAGCACCAAACGAAGTCGAAACAGGGATCAGCATCGAAATCGAGGAAAAGACACCACCAGTAGATTCTGGGGACACGATGGGTGACATTGAACATCACCCTGATGCACCCACAGTGCCGCCCAGCAAGCTAACGTACACTGAATGCAAGCTCGAGCTCGTCCTGGATGAGCTAATCTAAGCAGTCACAAACGGCGAAGAGGGAGATGAACTGGAGGAGTCGAAAGCCAGTCAGTCGGATGGGGACATAACCCCGGTCAGACAAAATTTGAAGGGGCACTTACCGCGGACGCCAACTCGAAAGCGTTTAATCTCCGGTTGACACTTCTCTGCAAAGCATCGCCATCATCTGCGCATCCAGTACGAAGTTACGATGCAGAGAGCAGGATGCCCCCAACATCCAGTGCACACCCAACCATACCCAGGATCCTCGCAATCCTCGTCGGCCTATTCCCATGGGCCACCAAGCTCTGAACTCGACTTGGACTCGGAGTCTTCATCCCCCACACACTCAGTGGGGTCAGCCTCACCATTCCAATCAGTATCCCGTGCTAATGAAGGCTTGATTTCATATGCCATGAAGAACTCTGATCGTTCCATGTCTACGATCACACCCTCCCACCTTGAGGAGTGGATAAGGGATCCTTTATTCCATGCTCTCGAAGCAGAGCTACGAAAGATGACGGCAAATACCGCTGATGTTGAGTACTTCGTATGTCGCACACTATTTGTACCCTGCGTACCGATTTAAACTCGTCCGGTCCAGTTGAATGCAATACGTCCGAATCCGGCGCTTAACGTGGCATGGGCAGAACAAGCTCGAGCAATTTCTGTGTGTTCTGGATGCTGTACAGGCCGAAGCTGCAGCTGCAAATAAGCAACTGGAGAGGTCAAAGAGGATTGTCGATTTCGCCTCCCGCAGAGTGGAAAACCTGGATAAACAGGTGGAGGCCGCCCGTAAAAATAAGGTAGTAATGGACATTATCTGTGATGTGCTTACTCGCAATTGAGCGGGGTTGACTAGCTCATCAATTTTTGCATACGCGGAACATCGAGGCCTATTCCCTGATTGTTTGTGCTATGATTAGTTTGTTGTATCCCCAGTACTTCTACCGGATAGGATTGGTGCGTAATGGACCTAGATCCCATGAAAGCAAGGATCCAACGTTGTTGTTGTAAGGTGAAAGAGGGCACGACCCCGTCGCGTTGTCACGTAGTTGTCGTTGTCGTCGCGAGGTGGTGGAAGAGCAGGAGCAGGGTGGGTACTTCAGGGAACTTGTTAGTGCTAGCCGACGATCCTACACAGTCCTGCATGGCCCTGACCATTACCCGTTTTACTGAAGTAGGGAGAGGGCGTGTCGTCGTCGCATGTGGAAGAAAGGTGGTTACAGTGGTGTGGGGTATGGGGTATGGGGTGCGGTACGGCCGTGGTGACCGGTGTTGTCACTGCATGGTTTGAACCTCACCGGCCTGGCACCGGGCCGATTTGATATCCGCTGAAACGTTGACGAACTTAAAATCATTGTCAGGTCAGGGGTCAGCGCTTCAGCTGATCTGAGAACATAACTCATTGCATGCTTCAGATATGGAGCAGTTAGTTCCTCGACGTCGCCGTAACAAGATCGCAAAGTGGACTACAAGTCCATCTGAATCAGATTTACATGTCCAAGCTACCCTGTTGAACTTGGAGGTGCTGAACGTGCCACCGGTCCAATTTCACCCGAATCCGAGGGTGTAATGTGGAGCCATCCCACTAACCTGAAGAAGAATGATGGAAAGGACAGATGAATCGATACCGGCACCGCCGAAAACCTAATATTTGAATGTTTACATGTGCTCACAGGGATTTGTCAATCGTGTACGAAAAAACACGGGGCGGCTACTGCCAGTGGTATTGATTTGGATCTAGCCGGGGAGATAAGACATTCAGGTCATATTTCATAGCTAGTACGGTCTCATAGGAGGGGCAGAACAGTCTTCTCATTGAGAGTCTGCTTTAGAATTTTGGAGACTAGCCCGTCGCGACAGTGCGCAAGAGGCGAGACAACACTGACTTGGACTACAACTTGAAGCACAATTGTGGCCCCCCCCTGTGAATAGCGGGCGCGTATTTCCCGGCGACAGCGGGGGTTGGATCATCATCGATGTCATCTGCCGCACCTCAATGTTTATATTCGCCCGAACATTGACACGATCATGCTTGGAAGCAATCACATTATCGGTTCCCCGTTCGGTTCCCTTGTTTCCTAACATGCTCTGCCTCACTGGCAGTCGCTCTGATTACAGCCATTAGTTACACCTAAGGTCGTCGCTCGACCCGAGATTCACGAGAATGGCAAGATTATGTGGCCCGTAATGTGAGCGGCAAAGTTCTTTTCTAGCCCCCTTCAGATGGCGCTTGGGTATAAAGGGTTGGCCATTTGCTGTCCTACGGCATCCGACACAGTCCTCAAATTCTGCTCTTCCTCCAGAACCCCCAGCTTACTTCACTGTGATGTCCGCATCCTCAGACTTCGCAAAGCGTTCCATTTACCATGGTTGGATACCTCAAACTCCTGTGATCTACAGAACGTTTTTCAAAGATCACTTCCATCACCTCCCCAAACGCAGTGAACGCTGGGAGCCAGTCATAGCTTTCCTCGACGTGCTCGAACGTGAGCAGACCACGGGTGAAATAATACAACTTTTCAACAAGGCCGTTGAACAAGCTAACCAATATAAGACGGTATGGTCGAATGAACATCACGCCGTCACAGAAAACTGATATTTTGCCTAGTGGGCTGACCCTGACTACAGCGTCACGAGCTTCGACGATTTCTTGAACAAGATCGATGTAATCGTCGTGGGTCCGCCCAGGTTCTATAAAGCCGTCGCTGGAAATCATATCACCATCGGCGAACCGATTGGTGTGCCAATCTATCTCATCTTCGATCTGATCAGTAACACCTCTGCGGCCTATACCTTGCTGAACCGGGAGGATTTCAATGCTGCGCTCAAGGCATTGCTGGACTCATGGGGTTCATACCTCGCAGATCCAGATAGGGATTCTAACAAAACTCTCGACGAAATGGGATGGTTCAGCAATGCCGGTTTGGCGTTGTTGGAGTCAGGACTCGGGAAACTGACCTTTGATCAAACCTACAAAAGTGATTCCATAGAAAATCCCAAATACTACAAGACGTGGGATAGTTTCTTTACCAGGGATTTCCGGGACGGTGTGCGCCCCATCCAGGAGCAACCGGATGACAGACCATTCTACCTCTATAATCCTTGTGAATCCACCGTATTTCGCACTGCCGCGGATGTCCGCATTAGCGACACCTTCTGGCTCAAGAGCCAGCAATACTCTCTCTATGACATGCTCGGCGGCAACAAAGAATCGGAACTGTCTGACTATGCAGGTAGATTAGAGGGCGCGTCTATCCTTCAGTCATTCCTTGCTCCCCAAGACTTTCATCGCTGGCAAAGCCCCATCAAAGGTGTGGTCAAGGCGAGCAAAGTCATAGAGGGCACTTACTATGCTGTACTACCCGATGAGGGTGCCCCTGAAGACGACCCCGACCTCTTTCCAGGTGATCCTCATGGTGCCATAATTCGTTCCCAGTCCTGGCTTAGCGTCGCTGCCACTCGTGCTGTGCTCATCATCGAGCCACAGGAAGAAAAATCCCCCATCGACTTGATTGCTTTTATCGCGATTGGAATGGTAGAGGTGTCTTCTTGTGACATCACCCTTGAGGAGAAAAAAGATGATGTTGAAGTTGACGTCGGAAGCCAACTTGGAACGTTCCACTTTGGTGGATCTACGTACGTGATGGTCGTGAAGCCAAAGGAAGGGTACAGGGTCATCTTCCAAGACATCTTCAATTCTCCCGTTAGGCCCGGCCAGCACCGCTGGATCCGCTCAGTCGTCGCGCAGATCTGGGACGAGTCCAAATTGAAACCATGGTGAGTCCATTTCTAGATGCGCTCGATTCAGACGTCTAATGTCAATAAACGTCTAGATTAAGTTTCTCAACCGTCTCTAGTCGACCGTTCTTGAAGTACGATAGCACCGGTGATCTTGCTTGTTCAAAGTGTTCTGTACCATGACCTGTTTGATGGCTTGCACGACCACATTGAGTTGACTTGCGCTGTAATGATTTCCCCTTTGCAATTTGTTGTACGATGACCGCGTAGCATAGCGTTTCAGTATGTATAGACGTGTTTGAACGCGAATATATTGTATCTGCTTGACCGGGCCGCGCATGGCAAGTCTATTAATGACGTCTATGGCGTCGCGCGGGATCAATTTGGACTTGGGATGAAGCGGAGATCAATCTACAGTTACTCCATACCTTCGTCATAGTCCTCCAAACAGTGAGGGACACCACAAATACGAAGCCCAAGCAGGGCCCGTCGACCATGCAAAATTAGCAACTCACTTGCAGAGACAGACTCGAATGGTAAGATAGCCAGACCGCAACCCCTCCGGATCCAGATGGATTTCCTGGAGTTGGCGGTCCCACGGTGAGAAAAACATGCATGCAAACCGCAGGTCAAATTAATTGACATGATGTTGGTGTGTTGGGCACTAACCCCTTCAGTGCAAGACTGCGCACCTTCTTCCCGCATTATTAGCACATTAGCACATGCTTTGGGGCCTTGATCTCGGCCATTTCTTTGTGGTATGTATAGACTCAACTCCGAGTCCCAAAGAAAACAGTGACCCTATCGGTGCGAGATCTGAGCCAATTGATGGTGCCTGCCCGATACATACTTCATTGTCCTACAAGTCTCATCCATCATGTTAGCATCAACTCTAGAAGTGGGTAGTCTAAAAATATCTGGTCACATGGTGAACCTTTTGACGAAGATAGTGTAATTCACGAACCAACATGACACTCCCAGTCGGCTCATGGATATTCCTATGATAATTTCGCATCACTGATGGATGGTTTATGCAGTCTTGAATCTCTGCCCCAAGTCCTTAGTACCCTTTACAATGTGGATGGATCCTTTAGTGAGGGCCCAACTATATTACGGCCAACCCCTGTCTCTAAAACAAGGATCATGCTGAGCGCTGTCACCAAAATAGGTAGATTCAACATCATGGTGTGGCACTTGGGTCCAGGCGTCATATGACACACGCGGCCGGGAGGGGGATTGTCATGGTATTTCTTATCTTGCTGTGCTACCTTACTCATTTCAGATCGCTACTACCCCTCCACGTTGCCATCACTCACTTTTTTCTAGACTGACTTCTGATTACTTTCGTCAAATTCTATACGTGACCTAGGTCGAATATATATATTACTTTGACGCAGTCCGCCACCGATCAGGAGCGCTCCGACGAAGACTCGACAGCAATTTTCGGGATGATGTCGTGTTTGGCAAGCAACGACTCCAGCTCCCCAGATTGGTGCACTTCAACAGTCATCAGTAAACATGACTGGCTTTCAGATGATACCTCGAGAAGACGCACTTCCGAGAAGGATATCACATCCACCAACAAACTCCCCGTTAACATATATTTGCGGGATCGTCGGCCATTCACTGGGGTAGAATCGTGAGCCAAGACACGACCGTTCTACTTGAATAGGTTGAGTTGGACGTACGAGAACTCCTTGATGCTGCTTCTAAGCTCCGAGTCCTCAAGAACGTCGTAAGTTTTCAGTTTCTCTGTGGGGACGCCATGTATTTCGAGGACCTGAACGGCTGCACGAGAAAATCCACACTGAGGCATTTGAGGGTTTCCCTTCATGAAAAGAACGACAGGCGACTCCTGGATGGCAGCTTGAATTTTTGCACGAGCTTCTTGTGAGAGGAACCGCCGAAACATAGGATTTCTAAGGCGAGTGGAGTGCACGTTCCAAGCAGGGGACTATGTACAGTCATGTTAGATGGTGCAGTGTGAGCTGGGCAACAATACATGCAGAAGTCTGGAACAATGAACGCAACATCGTCGTTAGGTGAATGGTGACTGTCTGACTAAGCAGCACTGACTAGCGTATATCGTAGACAAATCCGATCCCCCGTGTAGGATGCTGAGTGCCCATCCATTCCTCACTTCGTGCTTTCCTAGGGCCATGGTAAAACATGTTGCAACTCACAACTTACAACCCCGGGAACACATTTATGTTTTTTTTTTCCACAATTGTCGCATCTCACAGATTCTCACTCGGTCGGCAACACGCCAACACGGTAACATCTGGCACGAAGGGAATGGTATAACACTGGTTATCACGACTTAGTGACTAGATGGAAGACACACGCGAGAAGCCAGACATCGAGTTGGATGTTAACAATGAATGGCCTTTAATTACACTCCGATTTAGTAAACCAAGTAGAGGCAAAGCCAAGTCGCTTGTGGGTGGTATCAAATACGCTATAGTAGCGCTCCCTGAAAAGTGGCCAACATCAACATCAACATCAACAATAGACAAAAGAAGAAAAAAGCATGGTCGCACAAGAATGTAAACCCGTTGATAAAGTCGAGGCCCTCCCCAGATGGGGTTCCGAGGTCACTTACGATGAGGTAGATCTTACTAGAGCTACCGCCAAGAACAGAATTGAGCGAACGAGGCCAGATCTGTCCATTACGCGTTAGCTCGTAGGAGTTGCTCCCGACCTTGAACCATAACGACTGCAGGCTGTCATATTGGGAGGAGGTGATGGAAAGGAGGCCAGTGATGGGGTCCGGAATACCGCCTGTCATTGTCTGATATACTTGGAATGCGTCTGTCGGTAGCAGGTCAACGTGAGTTGAATTATTCTCGACACCTCACTCACTCGTGGCGAGGAGGATGAGCGTAGTGCCAGTGTCGACAATACCAGCGGTCTCCGACAGGATAGTCGCGTCGCCATAAGAGACTGACTGATCGATACCCCAGTAGGTCGATGCAGGGAAAGTTGTCGTGAGCGCGACGTAGTTTACGGAGCCGATAATAACGCTACTGTCGTAGTCGCCAAACGTGAGCTTTCCTTGACTGATAGGCTCGGAGGCCGGGACGTAATAGATCCCAAGCACTTCCTGCGAGATCTTTCCTTGCGTATAAAGATTGTCCGTTACCGTAGGTACCGTAAGGGTGTTTGTCACCGTTGCTACAGTCAGGTCGGTAGGACCAACGCCAAGGATACCGTCAACGTCCTGGAAACCGATTGCTAAGCTAGCCACGCCGATGGACTGCGCTTTGATCACCAAATCAGGGCTGAGAGTGACTGTATCTGTCCATTCCTCTCCAATGAATGATCCAGAGCCATACGACACCGACTGTGATTAGCCCTCAGTTCGGCACAAGCAATATGGAGACATCGAATACATACAACACTATATCCGGTGTCATGACTTGTAGTAGTCTCGACGTATGCCTTACCCGCTCCAATCCATGTGTTGGAGCTTCCAGTATCGATTGTAAGCGTGTCTAGAATCAGTCAATTCCCGTATCTACAATGGGAGTAGATCAACGTACATTCTGTTGGAGGTTCCCCAATTCCGACCTGAGCATTATAGGTCACAGCAGCATTTATGACGCTGATGGACCCATCACGCTTGCCGAGGTGAGCAGCCTGTTTCAAGGCCTGAGCGCGAGCGCGGTCCCTGTCAGGAATGGTAAGACCTGCACTACGCTCGTTGATCCTCGCTGTGAAGCCAAGAGTGGCTTTGCCAGTGCGACGACTGAGAGGAGTCGCGTCTACGACAGACAGCACGATAAATATCACCGACAGAAGGGCTGTGGAGGGGAACATGGTCGAAGGTCCTCTTGAGCGCTTAGAAATTTTATGTTCGCTTTATACATCGCGTGAAATGCAAAGTTTGCGATGGTTTGACCCCGGCGCTTGGTGTCGGACTCCAAGCAGATACCCGAGCCTCTGCTTCTTTAATTTTGCACCTGTAAAGAACATGAGGCTTATGCCTACCGTAATGTTGTTGCAAAGTGTCCGTAAGCCGCATCGCATATATACAGTACCTACGTTATCATTCCCGCACTCAAACCGAGCGGTGGTGACATCCTCTCCGCTTCCGCAGCCTCAGTTTGTGGTACTTGGGCAAGGCCAGTAAGCTAGAATACATCGCAGTATAATGCATTCGATATTTGCCAATAGCCGATCGAAGTGGGGTGATGCCAAGGAATAAACATCGTGCGGCAGTTGTGGAAATGTCAACTTGAAGCCTAGTAGGATGTTTAGAACTTCGGGTCTGTACAACTTCAGATTGATTAATACCGAGTAAACGACCGCTACCGTGTCGGGATTTGGGAACGCATTAGAGGCACAGTCATGTCCAACCTGGAGATGCCAGCGGGAGTATTCTGAATTCTGCATGGATAGATACTAGTACTGCAGAGGAGGCCAAGCAGAGACGAGATCGCCAGGAGTATCATCGAGGTAGTGATGCAGCAACCCTGCAGGTGGCAGTGCGACTTCAAGTTACCAAGATATGAATACCAGCAGCAAGGTTTGCGCTCAGTGGCCTCGTTACACAGTGTCACTTCAAGCCACAGCCCACTAGCGACCCGCATCATCGAATAGCTAGACCGTCCTTTGAGACCAAGTTGCAGTGATTCGTGCCAGGAGTTGAACGTCCCATGTACGCTTTGTTGGGGCCAAGCCGTTCCGGAATTGCATACATATGCCAGTGGTCCGATGCTCATATACGTTCATATGTGTCTCCTTGAACTCGTCGGATGGTCTACCCTCGATTTCTTGAATCATGATGTCGCAGTGATGGCTATCGTCCAATCCCAAGTAGCTCACATTCTCACATCTAGCGCAGTTACATTCAAACTCTGCCACCTTCAGTCGGAACCTTACAGGTGAAGGAGATAAGTAGTGTATGTGTGCAACTGATCAGCTTACAGTTAAAACGTACCGTCCTTGCTTCTTTGCTTCGATGGGCCGGCACTCATGATCCAGACATACCATCAGCACAGAGTGATCAAATGAAAATGTAAAGTTCACACACTACTTTCTCCACACAAGCCTGACAGTGGCCTCGGGCTCTTTCAAGCATGGCAAGTTAAGGAATCACATGAACACACTGGCATGCACAGGTTCGGGTATTTGACGCTGTCTGTGAGCAAGCATCGAAGTCAAACCACCGCAAACTCTGGGTCTCGCATAGTATAAAAATATAGGTGTGCAACAGGATCTTCGACGTTTTCTCTTCTAAAGCCCTCCTGCCTCTGATATCTATCACGCTGTCTGCTGTAGACACGACCCCTCTCTGTCGTCACACCGGCAAAGCCACTCTTGGCCTCATAGCAAGGATCAATGAGTGTGGCACCAGGGCGTAAGCATCGCTGACAAGGACCGTGCTCGTGCACAAGCTTTCAAACAGGCTGCACGCCTCAACAAGCATACTGCTGGGTCCAAGCCTGCCAACGCCACAAATGCCTTTTATACATGGAGTTGGAGAACCTACAACATACTGTACGTTGATCTACTACCGTAGTAGATACGGGAACTGATCAGACATGCTTCTGGTTGACACGGGAAACTCCAAACGTGGGTCAGAGCTAATCGGGCATACATCCCGACTAGTACAAGTCATGACTCTGGGGATAGTGTTGTATGTGTTCCATGTCCCCATATCACTTGTGCCGAACCGAGAGTTGACCACAGTCAATGTCTTATGATTCTGAACCATTCTCTAGGGAGGAGAGGGCCGATACTGTCGCTATGATGGCATCCTCGACGTTGGTCCTACCAACTTGGATCAGACTATAAATACGGCAGAAGACACTTACAATGCCTATGGTAACGGACAACCTTTATATGCAAGGAACGATCTTGGAGTAAGTTCTTGGGATCCACTATATCCACAGTCTCTGAGAACGACAATCAAGGAGAGCTCGCGTTTGGTGGCTATAACAGTCACGTTACTAGTACTACCACCGGCGACGACATCAACTACGTCCCACACGAAGACTTCCTTTGCGTCGACCTTTTGAGGTATCGATCAGTCAATGACTTATGGCGACACAAGTATCCTGTCGGAAATTGGAGACCGCTGGTACTGTCGACCCTGGCACGATGCTCACATCACCTCAGGTGACTGGTGAGCCGAGAACGACTCAACTCCTGCTGATCTATTACCTACAGATGCATTCCAAAGATCAGACACTGACGGGCGCTACCATGAACTGGACTACCGGCTTCCTTTTCATCACCCCCACTCAATATTATAACTGTAGTCGTCATGGTTGTCGGAGACTAATCTTATGAGCTAACGCCTAAAGGGCAGATCTGGCCTTGTTCGCTCAACTCTGCTATTGGCGATAGCTTTAGCAATATCTACCTCATCGTAAGTGACGTCGGAAGCCCATCTGTACAGGGCCTCAACTTTATCAACAGGTATACCTTCTCGTACGTCCGGGGTTTTGTCTTCTGTCGTCCATTGTTGATCCTAATGTTGGTCACCTATCAGGGAATGCTTCTACAGTGTATTCGATGCTATCAACAGCCGAGTTGGCCTTGCCTATACTGGTTACACTTATTCGACATCCAATTGTTATTCATTGCTAGCATCTCATGCTACTCCTCTCATATGCGTGTTTTGCATCTAAGTGTTATGTCAGAATAACAAGTTGTGTGTAAATCTCCTTGTCAGGTATTTCATCAGTTGTCGGTGCGTTGCGAACAAGTAAGTATGAGGAAATTGTGTAGATAAGCATTTTGGACGGTGGATAAGAAAAGCAATGCATTTCCTGAGACCGTGAATTGGGTGGGGACGTACGATGACGTGGAGATGGGTCAGGAGAACTAGTGAGATTCAATAAAATTAAAGTAGGATATTGTACATAGTTTTTTATGATGGTCTTGGCCAGCCTATATGCACAGACCGATGGTCCAAGTCCTTTGCCTTTTTGCTTGTATCAGGTCGGGCGGAGGAACAATGAATGGTTCACACTCGTTACGTCAGATTCATGGAACACGAACATGTCTCGGGCCATCAATATCGAATGAAAGGACCCACGATCAATGTTCGAACGAATAGATGTAAGGGCAAGAAATTGTATATATCATCTTCTGCCTGTGTACATGAGCAGTTCAGTCATGCTGGTGATCGCAACTGTCATATGGGCAACATTCTTATACTCGTTGCGGCCTGGACATGGCTCAAAATTATGCTTTCAAGTTTCAATCGAACGAGGACATAAAGTTGACCCATTGTGCCATATCTGCAGAGAAGTATCTCGTTCCGGTGAACTTGTGGGCCCGGGTGATGGATCAACAGGGACGATCAGTCGCAGTTAGAGACACGATAAGTGCATTGAACAAGAAATATGGGTTGAAACTCGACGAATGAGACCGATAGCGTTTCGAGTCGCTCCAAGTGATCGTCAGGCAATCTTCAAGGGCATGCTGTCAAGCTGCCAAGGTCCAAGCTTACACCTGCGACTATATTACTGACTTGGGGCCTTTTTAAGTCGGATGAACAGACCGCCATCTCGTCAAGCTTGATACTTGGTGAGTGACGCTTGATCCGAGTGGTAGGGGGAGTGGGCAGCGCTTTCACATTGTTACGGCAGCTTCCCAGTAGATGGCAGTCTTCTGATCTCGAAGATCCAGCAAGAGGAAGAGCTGAGAATGTACTCAACAATGATCACGATAATAATGGTTAGCTATGGTTCCGTCAATCATGCATCATGAGGGCCCCTGTTCGGCCCCAAGAGTCATGTACTCACAAAACAGCGCAAATGTCCGAGAACCGGAGGCGAATGCGAGTTACCTTCCGGTTGCAGTGATTGATTGTGGTGAGACGTCTCGCAGTGGCGACGCCCCGGCTAATCTCCTTCTTCGGTTCAATGTATTCGCACAGATGTCGGACTTCTCGCCGCCATGCTGACCGTATCCATCAGCACTCGAAAGTGACCCGGTTGAGGTGACCTGCAACGACTTTGAAAACGGGTTTTGGACAGCTTTTATGCAGGTTTTGAGTCCTCCCACTGCCCCTTTTAGTCGCTTATACGTTATTTTGCAGCTTTGGAGAAACGTTTTGCAGTGTAAAGGCTATTCTTGGCGCTCGCCGCCGCCACCGCATCAACGCAGATTTGCCGATAATTACTACATGCACGCCAAATACAACGTCTGACGTCTTGCCTTGCCCAAGTGCTGAATCTACAAATGAATCAGTACTGGTGTCACCTCTCGGTTTCAGCACAGGAACGACCTCGCTGATGCTCTTCTCATCACGGCTTCGAGATCCCGCTACTGGTTGGCAAGCAGGGGGAGTCGTCGAATGATAACGTAAGTTTATCTACATACTTCCTGTCTGATGCGCGGTCAGTGAGCCTCACGTTCTCCGCATGGCTAATTAAAGTACCATACATAAGGCTCGGGTACTTGATCCTGCCGTGAAGCGCCGTAATCAAACCAACCCAAACTTTATATTTCGTGCGGTATAAAAGGTCCAACGTACAACCTCTGAATCTCCAAGAAGACCTTCGACCATGTTCCCTTCTAAAGCCCTCCTGTTTCTGGTATTCATCGCGCTATCTGTCGTAGAAGCGACCCCCCTCAGTCGTCGCACTGGCAAGGCCACTCTTGGCTTCACAGCGAGGATCAACGAGCGTAGTGCCGGTCTTAGCATTCCTGATAGGGACCGCGCTCGCGCTCAGGCCTTGAAACAGGCTGCTCACCTCGGCAAGCGTGATGGGTCTATCAGCGTCACAAATACTGCTGTAACCTACACCGCTCAGGTTGGAGTTGGGGACCCCGCAACAGAATGTATGTGGAGCTACTCCCATTGTAGATATGGGAACTGACTGATCCTAGACACGCTTCTGATTGATACGGGAAGTTCCAACACATGGATTGGAGCCAATCAGGCATACGTCCAAACTGCTACAAGCCAAGACACCGGGAATAGTGTTGTATGTGTTCAATGTCCCCGTATTGCTTGTGCTGAGCTGAGAGTCAATCACAGTCGGTGTCTTACGGCTCTGGTTCATTCTCTGGAGAGGAATGGACGGATACAGTCACTCTCAGCCCTGAGTTGGTGATCACAGAACAGTCCATCGGCGTGGCTAGCTCCGTAACTGACATCAACGATGTTGACGGTATCCTTGGCGTTGGTCCTGCCGACCTGACTCAAGGAACGGTGGCCAACACCGGTACGGTGCCTACGGTAATGGACAACCTTTATGCGGAGGGAACGATCTCGGAGGAAGTGCTTGGTGTCTACTATGTCCCGGCCTCTGAAATCTCCACTCAAGGAGAGCTTACGTTTGGTGGCTATAACAGTAGCGCTACTGTCGGTCCTGTCAACTACGTCTCGCTCACGACGACTTCCCCTGCATCGACCTTCTGGGGTATCGACCAGATAGTCTCTTATGGCAGCACGACTATCCTGTCGGAGACCGCTGGTATTGTCGACACTGGCACTACACTCATTCTTATTGCCTCGGGTGAGTGGCGTGTCGAGACTTACTTGCCTCACACTGATTCGTTACTCTATAGACGCGTTCGAGCAATATCAGACACTGACAGGCGGTACCTTGGACCAGGCTACCGGTCTCCTTTCCATCACTTCCTCCCAATATAATGGCCTGCAGTCGCTGTGGTTCAACATTGGAAGCAACTCTTACGAGTTAACTCCTAATGCACAGATCTGGCCTCGTTCGCTCAACTCTGCTATCGGTGGTAGTTCTGATAACATTTACCTGGTCGTAAGTAGCATTGGAACCCCATCAGGGCAGGGCCTCGACTTTATCAATGGCTATACCTTCTTGTACGTTCATGGTTTTTCTTTCGTCCACTGTTGATGGTCATGTTGACCACTTTTCAGGGAGCGCTACTACAGCATATTCGATACCACCAACAGCCGAGTTGGCTTTGCTACCACTGCATACACTGATTCTACATCCAACTAAGGGACATTCGTTGCTCACGTCCAATTTGATGTTTCTCGTGTGCTTGCTTTCCGTCGTATCATTGAATCATAATAGCAAATAATAATTTCATGTACAATCCCCTCGTGCCCGGTATTTTAATTGCCAGTGCGTTGCTAGCATGTGAGGGTTCATTGAAGCAATGTTCAAGCTTGGTTTGTTAGGTTTATAAAATGCGAACAGGACACAGTTAAAGGGACAATGAGCCTCAGTGCGCTGCAAAGGAACATAGGTTGAAACCTTACAAATGATGCCCAAGGCTAGCATTTCAAACCACTCCGTGAGTGCAGGTGATCCTGGTGATCGTCAAGCGTCTTTCAAGGGCACGCTGCCAAGCTTGACACTTGATGAGCGATCCTTGGTCCGAGTGGTAGGTAGAGGGAGGACTCGGGTGGGCTGCGCCTTCCCATTGTTACGGTAAGCTTACTAGTAAACGGACTCGGATGTCTTTTGATCTGGAAGATCTGAGACATCTACCTATATTTCAAGTAAAATTGCTTACCGATACATCAGATGCGTAAATACGAAAAGGTATGGTAGATGACGCGTGGAAACGGTTGTGTAAATATGTTTGATGAAAGATGGAGCAAAGAAAGAAAGAAAGAAAGAAAAGAGTTTTACGTTGTGTAATTAGACCAAATCTCGGCGCCGGGAGTGTGACACTGCCTTCTGCGAGCTTGCTTCGATTGGTTCCGGTCCAAGTGTGCACCAATCTGCTATATGTGGTGCGTGTGGAGATTGGCGTCGAGCTCTGTGAGCCATCTTTGCGGAAACAACTCCTAGCTGCCATCGCCAAGTGCAGCAGCAGATTCCAACAGACAAAGATCCGTTGCCTCACGTGGATCAAAGTAGATCGCTGCAACAGACCTGCCAGCGAAGCTGAAAATGTGAAGTCGGTGGTACCAACGTCGGATGCCACAGCGAGCGCGACAATGGTCGCACGGTTGGCGAGGAGGACTCGGATGGTGGCAGGTTACGCGGGATGACACCAGCCCGCACAACTTTCTATCTAGATCATTACACCGCCACCCAGCTCAAAAGCTCTGTACAACTGGAACTCCACGTTCACATCCATCCCATCCGACCGCCGAGTGGTGTTCGTCCGTCTCGCTCCACCAAAAACTCTATACATACTTCAGACGAGGTAGATGGACATGGTCATCATCACCGACGACACCTTCATGTCCGAAACCATGATTCAGATGGAATCCCTCGGTCTTACCGCCCCTGGGATGATATATCAATCACAGTTGAATTGTTTACAAAGACCCAGTGCATGTAATTGATGATCGCGGTGTTATAATCCATCCTGTGGACAAAACCGAACGTGCCAGCATTGCAGTATTAGTGGAATACAGCAGCTCTCGAAACACGCTAAACTCACCTCGGAACGCGGTGCTGGCCGGCTGGGCTACTGACGTGACAGTACATCGATGATCCAACATTTTTGCTCGAAATATTGATGGGCCCGTTGCAGGTACTACTAGCATTCAAGATATGCTGTGGATGAAAATGCCGAGTAGAAATCATCCATGATCATAATGTATCGGCCTTTACTATAAGCAAGTTGCCGAACACGAGAGCTTAAAAATATCTTTCTTGCCAGACGGCGCCCATATGATGGACTTCAAGCTATCACCGCCCTATCGACCCTGCAAGGAATCGCATCCATCAGCGTCTACGGCGCTTTACAGCTACATTTTGGTGTATTCTTGGCAGCCGGACCGCCCTGCGTCAACTTGAAGCGAGTACGTTCTGCAACGTACGTTTGACGTCTTCCTTTGTCCAAGTGCCGAATGAACCTGCGGTATCACCTCTCTAACTCGCCGATTTTGGCGAGAACGACCTTGCCGGTCCTCCTCTCATCACGGCTTCTAGATGACCACCGGCAGCGGGAATGGTAACGTAACTTCCTTCCTGATGGGCAGTGAGCCTCACGTCCTTTGCATGGCAAATTGAAGACCACATGAGTTATATTCACAGCCTCGGGTACTTGATGCTGTCCCCGACTCCGCGACCAAGCGCCGGAATCAAGCCATCCCTAATTTTGCATTTCGTGCAGTATAAAAAGTCGAGCGTACAACCTCTGAGCGTTCAAGAGGTCCTTCGACAATGTTCCCTTCTAAAGCTTTGCTGTCACTGGCGTTCATCGCGCTGTCCGCCGCAGACGCGAGCCCTCTCAGTCGTCGCACCGGCAAGGCCACTCTTGGCCTGACAGCGAGGATCAATGAGCGTGGTACCGGGGGCGTAAGCATCGCTGACAAGGACCGTGCTCGTGCCCAGGCTTTCAAACAGGGTGGCCACCTCAACAAGCGTACCGGGTCTGTGGACGTTACAGATACCCTTTTTTACTACACGGCTCAGGTTGGTGTTGGAGAACCTGCAACAGAATGTACGTTGATCTACCACCATTGTATATGCGGGAACTGACTGATCCTAGACACGCTTTTGATTGATACGGGAAGCTCCAACACTTGGGTCGGAGCGGATAAAGCATACGTCGAGACTAGTACAAGTCATGACACCGGGGATCGTGTTGTATGTGTTCAATGTCTCCATATCACATGTGTCGAACTGAGAGTTAACCACAGTCATTGGACTATGGCTCTGGATCGTTCTCTGGAGAGGAATGGACAGATACAGTTACTCTGAGCCCTGAATTGGTGATTACAAAACAGTCCATCGGTGTGGCTAGCTCCGTAACCGGTATCAGCGGCATTGACGGTATCCTTGGCGTTGGTCCTACCGACCTGACTCAAGGGACGGTGGCAAACACTGCTACGGTGCCTACGGTAACGGACAACCTTTATGCGCAGGGAACGATTTCGGAGGAAGTGCTTGGGGTTTACTATGTCCCGGCCTCCGAGACTGATAATCAAGGAGAGCTCACGTTTGGTGGCTATGACAGTAGCGTTATCACCAGCTCTGTCGACTACGTCCCGCTCACGACGACTTACCCTGCTTCGGCATACTGGGGTATCGATCAGTCAATCTCTTATGGTGACACGACTATCCTGTCGGAGACCGCTGGTATTGTCGACACTGGCACTGTGCTCACTCTCATCGCCACGGGTGAGTAGCGTAGCGAGACTGACTCACCTCACGCTTACTTGTTACCTACAGACGCATTCCAGCAATATCAGATGCTGACGGGTGGCATCATGGACCTGTTCACCGGCCTCCTTTCTATCACCTCCTCTCAATATGATGACCTGCAGTCCTTATGGTTCAATATCGGAAGCAGTTCGTACGAGCTAACGCCTAATGGGCAGATCTGGCCTCGTTCACTCAATTCTGCTATTGGTGGTAGCTCCAGTAAGATCTACCTGATTGTCGGTGACCTCGACAACCCAATAGCGCAGGGCCTTGGCTTTGTCAATGGGTATACCTTCTTGTGCGTCCATGTTTTTCTCTTCTTTCGTTCATTGTTGATGGTAATGTTGGCTACTCTTCAGGGAGCGCTACTACAGCATATTCGATACCACCAACAAGCGAATTGGCTTCGCCTCTACTGCATACACTGATTCTACGTCTAACTGATTAAAAGGGTCATTCATTGTTTACATCTAATCTGGTGTCTCGTATACTTTTCTTCCATCCAATCGTTTGATCATGATAGTACATTGCGGCATTTTAACTGTCAGTGCGTTGCAGATAAGTGAGAATGAGAAGCTTGACTCGTTGAATTGGGCGTGAACGTACGGGTGACGTGGATCAGGATCAGGATTCAATCATAAAAGGTTTGGTGGGTGCGTATGTATGTACAAAGTGCAACCTCACACCGTGTGGGAAAACAAAATCATGGCTGTTCCGGACAGTCACTTGGATTTGAGTTACGCCATGCTCTACTATGACTGGCGCGACACCGATACCGACAGTAGTCCGTACATCGAATCGTCCAACCGCCCAATCTACGAATGAACCTGCGGTCCAGGTTCCACTGCTTCAGGCTCCAACTCGGTTCCGCCAGTTTGAAGACAGCCTGAGGAAACGGCCTTGCTGGCTGTCCTCTCGCTTCCAGATGGTAGTCATGGCACGGTCGTCGAATGATAACGTAAGTTTCTATACTTCCTGTCTGATCCGAGAGCCTCACGTTCTTCGCATGTACATGAACCAAGTTCACAGGCTCGATGCTCATCCACAAGCAACCGCCGACCCCGAACGTTGCATTTTGCGCGGTATAAAAGGTGAACGTACAACCTCTGCATGCTCAAAAAGACCTTGGGCAATGTTCCCTTCTCAAGTCCTGCTGTCCCTAGTATTCATCGCGCTGTCTGCCGTGGACGCGAGCCCTATCAGCCTGAGTCGTCGCACTGGCAAGGCCACTCTTGGCCTGACAGCGAGGATCAATGAGCGTGGTACCGGGGGCGTAAGCATCGCTGACAAGGACCGTACTCGTGCCCAGGCTTTCAAACAGGGTGGCCACCTCAACAAGCGTACTGGGTCTGAGCCTGCCAATGTCACAAATGCATTTTATACCTACACAGCTCAGGTTGGAATTGGAGAACCTGCAACATACTGTACGTTGACCTGCTCCCATTATAAATATGGGAGCTGACCGGTCCTAGATACGCTTTTGGTTGATACGGGAAGCTCCAACACATGGGTCGGAGCGAGTAAGGCGTACGTCGAGACCAGTACAAGTCATGACACCGGTGATAGTGTCGTACGTGTCCGATGCTCCCACATTGTTTGTGCCGAGTTGAGAGGCAATCACAGTCAGTGAACTACGGCTCTGGATCAATCTCTGGAGAGGAATGGACCGATACTGTCACTCTCAGCCCCGAATTGGTGATCACAGGGCAATCCATCGGCGTGGCTAGCTCGTCGTCCGGATTTGCCGGCTATGATGGTATCCTCGGTGTTGGTCCCCTCGACCTGACTGCAAACACGGTGAAAAACACTGCTAGGGTGCCTACGGTGACGGACAATCTTTATACGCAAGGAACGATTTCGGAGGAAGTGCTTGGGGTTTACTATGTCCCGGCCTCCGAGACTGACGATCAGGGAGAGCTCACGTTTGGTGGCTATGACAGCAGCGTTATCACCGGCTCTGTCAACTACGTCTCGCTCACGAAGACTTCCCCCGCGTCCACCTTCTGGGGTATCGACCAGTCGGTCTCTTATGGCGATATGACTATCCTGTCGCAAACCGCTGGTATTGTTGACACTGGCACTACGCTCACTCTCCTCGCCACGGGTGAGTGAGGTGTCGAGTCTGGCTCACCTCACACTGACCTGTTATGTACCTACAGACGCATTTGAGAAATATCAGACATTGACGGGCGGTACCTTGGACGAGCTTACCGGTTTCCTTTCTATCACCTCCTCCCAATACGATGACCTGCAGTCCTTATGGTTCAATATCGGAAGCAGCTCGTACGAGCTAACGCGCAATGGGCAGATCTGGCCTCGTTCGCTCAATTCTGCTATTGGTGGGAGCTCTAGTTATATTTACCTCATCGTCGGCGACCTCGGAAGCGCATCTAGGGAGGGCTTCGACTTTGTCAACGGATATACCTTTTTGTGCGTCCATGGTTTTTTCTGCTTTCGTCCACTGTTGATGCCACTTTTCAGAGAGCGCTACTACAGCGTATATGATACCACCAACGGCCGGGTTGGCTTTGCCTCTACTGCATATACTGATTCTACGTCTAACTAAGGGTCATGCGTTGCCTACATCCAATTTGATGTCCTTGTGTGCGTGTGTTCCATCCAATTGTTGCCTGAGAGTAGCAAGCATTGTTGGTGCGTTGAAGGTCGTGAAAAGCCCGAGTGTGCTATACGTCCAGATCCGCTATCCCAAGAAGACGGAATGCGGCGACTATCGAACCTCTAATATGTTCAATTCTGTGATAGTCGAAAAGTTGTTCCCACACTTATCTTCTGCACTGCTTGTCCGACACACTCCTTGCTCTTGGACGACGACGACGACGACGACGATGCCCTCCCGCCGCCGTCTGCAGCAGTACGCGATCGCAATCAGCATCGTCAGCGTGTTCTACAACACCGCAGAGGGCGTCGTGTCCATCGTCTTCGGCACCGAATCGTCCTCGCGCGCGCTCGTCTTCTACGGTCTCCAATCCGCCGTCGAAGTCATCTCCGCCCTCCTCGTCATCTGGCGTTTCCTCGGCGTCACCAAACCAGGTGACGAAACCGACCACCAACGCAAGCCCTCTCCGCAGATCATCCGGTGAGCTCCCTCAACCCACAATAACGCCAACGCCAACACTCATGCTCACGCTCACCGGTCACCCCCGAACAGCATCGAACGCATTGCAACGACCATCATCGGCGTCCTCCTCATCGCCCTCGCCCTCGCAGCCCTCGCCACATCCACCGCCTCCCTCACCGCACACGCCCACCCCTCCACCGACCTCCCCGCACTCATCATCGCCGCCTCCGCCACCCTCCTCATGCTCGTTCTCTACCTCGTCAAACGCCACCTCGCACGCGCCCTCGACTCGAGCGCACTCCACGGCGAAGCCCTCTGCGCACTCTCCTGCATGCAGCTCTCGCTCGTCCTTTTTGTCGGTTCGTTGGTGTTTCGGGTGTGGAAGGGCGGATGGTGGGTCGATGATGCGACAGCGATCGTGATTGGGGTGTTGTTTGGGTGGGAGGGGGTCAAGATGATGAGGTGGGCGAGGAATGAAGGGTTTGATGGGGGGTGTTGTGCTGCCTGTCACCCCGAGGTGGTGGAGGGCGGGGCGGCGACGCTGACACCCCCGGCAGAAATGGAAAAGCCCAAGGAACTGGAGGAGAAGCAGGCTGCGTGCTCCTCCACACACTGTTGCGGGTGCGCCAAGAAAGAGGAACCCGCCAGCGGGGAACATGCATGCTAGTAGCCTGTACTGACACGCCTTAGATGCTGACGCGCTGACAATTCATGTTGGAATGTCTAATGAATCGTATGCTTTTACATGTATATGACAGATTTTTGTAAAGAGATGGTGTCAATAAAAAGCAAGAAAGCGAAACAAAGGGCCTTTCCGTTCCCGCAATCCTTGGTTGTTCAGAAAAAAAAAGAGTGATTAAATAGAGACGATGTAAAAAAAAAAGTGGGCATCGACAAAACACCTCCAAAGCAATGACAGTACCCACTGTAGGTCAGCACAGTCGCACCAGGCCGTGTCCTCCAGTGATACATCCGAACATCCGATAGTTGTCTGTGAATCCCACATAGGTAGGTCCACGGGAGCTCCTCGTCAGTGACGACACCGAACCAGTCTAGGTGATGGGTGCAGGACGGAAGGACATGATCTCATCGTACAACAATTCCTTGAGTTGCTCACGGCTAATGTCGTCCTTGTGCACTGATGCGCAAGACGACCATGAGTGATGGTGGGCCATCTGAAAACACACCTACTCACGATCAAACTCAAAGAACTCGGGGTCAAGAGGAGGTGCGACGGGTTCATCGTCGGGATCATGCTGCGCGACATAACCATCAGTAACCAGGCCCACCGAAACCAGGGGATGAAAACATACATATGCCTCGAGATATGGATGAGCCAACGCCTCCTCGACAGTTAGCCGCTTCTTTGGGTCAAACGTCTACAAAGCCCCCTAAATTAGACATCCGACGAGGAAGCAAACACCACCCACCAAACTCTTTGTCAAAAAGTCGATCGCCAGCGGGTTCGCATTCGGAAATATCTGGGCAAACGGCCGGCGTTTGCGAAACGGCAACGCTCGAATATAATCACGTGATCTGCGTGTGGTGATGGCATAAAATTCGTCCAATGTCGGGGTTCCGAGCACGTCCAATATGAGGGTCAACTGGTGATGGTAATCCCGCCCCGGAAAGAGCGGTTTCCCCGACAACATCTCTGCCAGTATGCACCCTACAGACCATACGTCGATCGACTTGGTGTATTGCTTGAACGTGAGCATGATCTCGGGTGCACGGTACCACCGCGTCGCGACATATTCAGTCATGAACCCCGTTTCCGTGCCTGATGGCTCTGCGGTCTTGACGGACCGCGCGAGACCAAAGTCGCATACTTTAAGATCGCAGTTGGCGTTGAGGAGGAGATTCGACGGTTTGAGATCGCGGTGGATGACGTCGGCGGAGTGGAGGGCTTTGAGGGCACGCAGCGTTTGATAGATAAAGTACTGCGCATGATCGTCTGAGAGATCCTGCGTCCGAATAACGCGATGCATGTCGGTTTCCATCAGTTCTTGGATCACTGTCGAAACACCGATACAAGACGGGGGCAATCAGTCACTGCTGCGGACGCACACCACGTGGAGAGGCCTCCCCCCAGAGATAAGCAAAGGAAAAAGGACGACGTACGGTAGACTTCTTTGAACGCTTCGAGCGATGGCGGCTTGATGATATCGAGGATCGAGATGATCTACGGGGTCACGGTCCAACCGTCGGCCGGCATTCCACACGCGTCGAGCGGATAAAGATAAAGGAAAAAAATACACACGTTCTCGCTCACACCGGCTTCACTTAGGAACTTGAGCAGCTTGAGCTCGCGGAGGGTCCGGAGACAAAACATGGAGTGATCGAATGGAGTAATCTTCTTGATCGCGACTTTACGTCCGCTGGGGCGGTGCACCGCGGAGCAGACGATGCCGTAGGCGCCCTCGCCGACGACATCGAGGACTTGGTATTGGGTGCCTGATGGGGTTCGGATACGTTTACGTTCGGTGCCGTATCGCAGACGGGGCGACTCACCGACGTTGAAGCGTACCTTGCGGGTCGCGGGAGCTGCACCCTGGGGCGTCGCATGGCCGTGTTTTGACTTGGTTTGCGATGCTGCTGGTGCTGCTGTTGCGGCAGCCTGTTGTGGATTCTCTGGCATGTCTTGACCTGGTGAAAAGGGAGATGGCAAAAAAAAAAAACGTCGAGGAGGAGAACAAGGATCGTTTTAATGTCCTCACCTTGCCTTTTTGTTTGTGCTGGAACAAGGAAAAAGTTGATCCCCTGCAGCGCTTCTTGCTGCCCTTTTGTGGAATATCTCTGCAGCCAATTCATCACATATTTTGTATGGAATTGGCTTTTTTGGACGTGGATTTGGGCTTAATTTTGCGTTTGCCATGGTGATTGACCCGCTGTTTCTATGGTGTCCTCGCAGCAGAAGAAAGACAATCGTGTTTGGGTCAATCAATGTGGCTAACGTCTGCATGCGATGTATCATCCTATCGTGATGGTAGCAAAGACCACGCCTTCATCATCATCATCAAACCACCAGAAACCAGAGGCAAACTGACTTGTCGCACCAGGAACAATATTGATGTGGCAGTCATTTGTACCGCCTTCCGTGTTCCAACATGTTTACTTTTTTAAATTCTAATCGACTCCTCACGCAACATGGGCGTCCAAAAGCAAAACAACACGCCAACATGCAACGCAACCCAAGGAAAAAGACGAGGGTGGGTGGGGCAGAAATGTACAACATAGAACATCGGATCAAAAAAAAAAGAATAGCGAACTAACACAAAGACAAAGCAAGGCGAACATAGGGAAGCAAACTATGAATGCATGCATGTATCCCAGCATATGGCTCAGCCCCCTTCCTCTTCATCACGTACCAAAAAAGCACCTCCCCCTGCTCCCCTGGTCGTCCAAAGGTAGAGAGGAGCGTCCAATCTACTTGCTACTAGGTGGGCCACCACGTCCCCGCCCAGATCCACCGCGACCACGGAATCCGCCACGAGCTTCGCCATTCAATGGAGCACCACCACGAGGCCGGCTTTGCGGCCTGTCGCTACGCTCCTTGCGCGTCTCCACGAAAATGCGCACCTGGCCAATCTCCCCCCCGACATCGATCCGCACCCCACCCTCGCCACCCTGGCTTTGGGGTAGAGACGTAATGATTGCCTTTTTGGCAGCATCAAGCGACAAGAACTCGAGGAAAGCGCATGCTTTGGACCGCACAATCTCGACGTCCTTGACCGGGCCAAACCGTTGGGTTAGGGTCTGACCAAGTTGATGCTGGCTGACCGACTCGACGACACCCTAAGCACGGCAGCGGGTCAGTAACGACTCGTGATGCACTCTGGGCCATCAATTACCTTGACGAAACATTGTGGCGTGGTCAAGGCCAGCACAGCAGCGACAGAAGGTTGCTCGCGTGGCCCGTGTTGCTGTCCACCACGATGAGCTCCATGTGGTGCCGGAGACTGGGTACCACTGTTTGGTCCGGGGCTAACTGAGGCAACAGGCACTTCAGTCAAACCCTTGGACTCCGTGGCGACCTGTGATCCCCATCGCTTAGAATCCGTAGCGGCAAGGCTAGCCCAGGTCTTTGGCACCGACTTGACAGGTGCTGGCGCTGGCGCTGGAGTAGACGTTTGTGGCGCAGGTGCAGGTGGTGGTGTAGGAGAAGGAGCGGGAGAAGCCTCAGGCTGTGGCGCGGGTGCAGGCTCAGGTTCTGGTGAAGCCTCGGGAACAGGCTCGGGCTCCGAGGGCGCGACAGGTGCGGGTGTAGGCTCAGGCCCGGATGATTCATCGGGGTGGTACCCATTTGGTTCCGCAAGTTCAGCCTCCGGAGCCGGAGGAGGGGTGGGAGGAGCATCCTGCACAGTCGTGGGTTCCTCCTCCGGAACCGGTGCGGGGGTAGGGGTAGGTTCACGGGGCTGGAATAGCTCAGGCTCGACGGCAGGTTCCAGTACTGGCTCCTCGACAGGGGCAGGTTCGGGAGCAGGGATGGTGGGGACAGGGTCGGCTTCGCTGACATCATCCTCAACGGTATCTTCCTTGAGGAACCGGAAGATGTCGTTGAGCACAAAGTAGCCATTTGGCTGTTCTGCAAGGAAGAAAGTCTGGACAAACTTTCTCCAGGGGTCACCATGGTTCGACATTTCGCCGATGACCTGAATGATGATACCACCGTTCGCCGAGGACTGCGCGTCTACAGAGTGAATAAAAACTTTGCAGTCCTCGAAGCCGATCGAGGTGATCTTGTTGTGGATTTCCTGAAAGTGGTATGTGAGGACAAGGTGTACGGAGAGAAGAAAGTAAAAATACCTGCTGGCCGAAGCAGGGTTTAATTTCCTCTCCCTCTGTACCGTGAATGAAGGTAGAGGTTTTGGTGTAGAAGCAATGCAAACGATTGGGCTGTTTGTTGACATACGTATAATATTGGGGAACGAATTGCCATCCGACCTCGGAAGGAACGACATTCTGATGAACTGTAGATGCAGTAGACATGACGAGGGAATGATGCTAAGGGTTGGAGGTGAGTCGACGGGGAGTGAGGAAGCCAAAGATCTTGTGCGTACCAATGAAAATGGGGAATAAAATGGACGTGCGTTTGGGTGCGTGAGGAAGTCTACAGATTACAACGAACAGAGGCGAATTAAACCTTTGGTAGCAAGCTGCGAAAAAGACAACGGTCGACGAAAAGCTGCAAAACTAAACAAGAGCCCTCGGAATTTTACTTCGGATTTTGCCGATGATATCGCTGACTCAGCATCATACTTTGTCGTGCACGTGACTCAGTACATCATCATGGGACTACAAACAAGTCACTCGTAGATGGTTAATGCATTAAACTCAAAGTAGGCCCCTGTAAATGCCGTCGGATTCGCATTCACATAATCTAGCGCGTTCTCGCAATGAGCGTCTAACAACAGTATCCACCTCGTGGCGCTCACCGGTACATGTCGAGGGACACCCCGACGCCGCATAAACGGCGCTGTCCCCAGCCCAATCCCCGCCTTTCGCACACCAAAACAGTCCAGTGCCATCGCGCACACAGTGACGCATCACTCACAAAAAGTCAAATTGATAATGATAGTGTGTGGTCCGAAATGCGTCGCGAAATCACAGTCCACGCTCGGGAAATACGCCGCGGGCTCACCCTATCAAGTTCAGTAGCGACCTACTTGAAGCAATCGACGAGTTACCCAAGTGCGTGTATTGACAGTGCTCCCGGGACGCGCTACTTCGGATGGAACCCTTGCGCTGCCACGTTCCCAGAAGTAGATTGAAATGTAGGTTGCACTCCGCTCGATCGCGTACCTGATCGGATCCGTCCGTTAGATCAACTTGTCTCCCAAAAGAACATGAGATCGGGAAACCCACCATCCCCCGCCAATGCTATTAAAGTCCGGACCGAAGCTGTTATCGTCGGCGAGGGCAACACCACATCCAGCGTTGTCCGTGTCGTAGACATCGCAGTCTGTCTCCAAACTCCTCCTGATATCCGTGGTCATGTCAGTCGGAAGCACATATAAGGGAACGTACCCAGTCATCTTTCGTGTTGCTGGCATGGTGCAATCTAAACAGAGTAAGGATATGCATGTGACGCAATCGGATCACTTACTTGCGCTCGTATGTAGCGTCGACTGGTTCGGCGGCTGGTTATTAACACCCTCGACAATGTCTACTTCGCCCTATAGAGCTGTCGTTAGCAGTATTCACGGTGCGTATTCATTCAACTTGCTTCATTTGGCCAGTCAGCACCCACTTCCTAGAGCGACCATCAGCGTACAGAATAGGCTAGTCTAGGACCGTAACACACCCTACAACCAGACACGGGACACGATCGGGTTAGCAGATGTTTCTATCCAAACGACAGAAACGAACCCTGAAGCAACTGTCAGCACGATCAACTCATTCATCGTAATGGTGCAAACTCACAGACCGCAGGCCAAGTCCCACATCCCTCGGGCATATGGGCGATATCAAAGCTAAAGCAATCATTTTTAGCAAAGAAACCGATCATTTGATGAGTGGTGCATCTACATCGCAACGTGCGTCGTATACTGATCCAGGGAAGCCAGTCGGAACGAGTTTCGTCCCGGACCAGTTCCCTTGAGAACAGTCTTGTCGTCTGCACGCAAAATCACGCTGCTCCCAGTAATTGAATACAAACCGTCCGCTTCCGCCGTCGTCTTACTGACATAGTTTCTAGAAGAAGAAAAAGAATCAAGCTGTCAGATGCACATCTCACCTTCTTTCAACACCACGCACACGTCTCCATTCGTTGGATCTGGAATAGCTTGCCACTGGAAGGCATCGAGGAACTCTTGCCCGGAGAGGCTGGATGTGCGTTTGTACGTCACTCCTTGAGCCTTGACGGCAACAACGAGCATGAGCGCGGTCAAGAAGAACGAAAGCGTCGTCATCGAGGACAACAAGGCGATCACCTGTTCCTCTCCTTCGGGTACCCATCTCGTTTCATTTTATACTGAACCAATGGGAAAACATCCGTATCCTGCGAACAAATTCCACTCCACAGACGGCCATTTTGCGTCGTGCGACTCGGGCTAGCGATGAAACGAGTCCTTGCAGCGGAGAAGGAGATAAATCGAGTAGAGCATGGCTCCGAAGGGGACGCCATAGTGGTCACGAGGAGGTGTCAGCCTCATCGATTTGTGTCCGGGCATCCGTGGCGCATACCGAACTTGGAAGGTGCAATATGTGGTCCAACGCACGGGTCGGAGGTGGAAGAGCTGGCTGAAAGGTCAGCAGAAATGGTATTGACCCAGTGCTACATGCATCGCGGATGGGTAGCAGACACGAACGTGTGTGCTGTAAGATCTTGCTGTCTTGATATATAGGGTTCGATCGATGCCAAGGGGGTCGATTGTTCCTGCGGAAGACAAGCATCCCTGATCATCAGGCAGGTGGGTGTCCATGATAGCAATGGACACTGGCACCTGACCTATTCAATAGATCGAGCGTACCGGTGCTTACTATTTCGACAAGTTTTCCCGAGATATGAGCTGAGAATCGATCATGATGCGCCACTCGCGCCGTTGGTGTCACTTATAAACATGAAGAAAGAAATGCACAGCCACGACGTGACTCTGCCACTAGTAGCATCAGGCCTTCTGACTCCGAGTAAGGCCTCCATTGCGCTCTGCATTTCCTTCTTGAAATGACCCAGGACAGATGTAGTAGTGCCCCACACGCCAGAAGGATGCAACTCAGGTGTGTCATGCTTCGAGAATAACACTCAGAAGCTAGTATGCCAAGTTTTCCGGCGGGGAACTCAGGAAGTTGGGGGTACCGGGGCGTCATAGCGCCGCTACAGATACATAATACTATGTTCCTGAAGCCGCGCGCATGTTTCACCAGAAAGATACGGTTTCTCTCTCTCTCCCCTCGCTTCTTCTGCTCTTACAATGTTGACCGTCCATACGTCCACCCGTTTCTCGTGGCAGACAACTCGACACATCCGGTTTGCAGGCACACTCACTACTAAAGACAAGTTCAAGGTCGTCGTCGTCGGTGGAGGTAGGTTCCTCTCTGATAACTCACTCGTTAGAGACTCCATTAAGACATACAGGTTCTGGAGGGTTATCCGTAGCAAATCAGATCTACAACCGTTTTTTGGCGGCAGATAAGCCTTTGAGCCATGGTGATATTGTGGTTCTCGACACAGCCCAATTCCACCATTACCAGGTAAGATGCATGGAAGTATATTTCGTTGTTCGCGCTCATCATTTTACTTCTCACTTTCCCCTTAGCCGGGTTGGTAAGTTAATTCCCTTGCCTATAGTAATCTACCCCTCACTCTTTCAAGGACCCTTGTTGGGGCAGGCCTCCGCTCGAAGCACGAGTTTAGACGCCCCCTAGCTTCATTATTCCCACCCCATATTACACATATCGGAGAAAGCGTGACCAAATTATCTCCAATGTCGTCATCTGTGACAACTTCAGCAGGTCGCACGATAACATATGAAGCACTTGTCATCGCTGCAGGTTTGAAGATCCATTGGGATGCTATTCCAGGATTATCTCGGGCTCTTTCCGACCCTGCCTCTGGCGTATTATCCAACTACTCCTTCGATACATGTGACAAAACTTGGAAAAACATCGATTCATTGCAACGTGGAAATGCAATATTCACGCAACCGGGGTGCATTATCAAATGTCCTGGAGGTAACCAGATTGCCGAAGAGTCTTACGTTTGTTGCTCAACCCGTTTCTAGCCCCTCAGAAGATAATGTGGATGGCATGGGATCAATACAGAAAATCTGGAAGGGGCAACGACATCAACATCACATTTATGACGGGAATGCCATCGATGTTCATCGTGAAGAAATACTCGGATGCGCTGAACGCCTTACGGCTTGAAAGAGGCATCGGCGGCGAATTTGAGCACAATCTCGTTGCGCTCGATGCCCCAAACCACAAGGCAACCTTCCAAAAGCCCGATGGCACAACCGTTGATCGCGAATACTCACTCATACATGTGACGCCGCCCATGGGACCCTTGGGGTTTATCAAAAACTCCCCAGTGGGTGATGCTGCAGGATGGGTAGAAGTCGATACTTTGACACTCCAACATGTCAAGCCAGAGTTCAGCAACATCTTTGCTATAGGGGATTGTGCTGCTTTGCCGACTAGCAAGACAGCGGCAGCTATCACGTTACAAGCCCCTGTGCTCACGGAGAATCTATTTTCTGTGATGGACAGTGGACGCGTTAGCAATGCCAGATATGATGGCTACACGAGCTGCCCGGTCCGCGTTATTTGACCAAGTTGACCATCGTCATTCTGACTGCTGTTGCAGCTCCTTACAGGATTCGGTGAACTAATGTTGATCGAGTTCAAGTATGGCTTGGAGCCGAAGGAGACGTTTTCTAGTTTCTTCGGTGACCAGACACAGCCGAGAAGGTCAGTCCTGTGGATTTCTGGTTCGTTTCAGCGTGATACTGACCACCCAGCATCAAGACTCTTTTACCATTTCAAGAAGGTGTGTACTACTATTATCTCGGCTGAGACGATAAAACCGTGGTGTTCATTCATTTTTCAGGACCTGTTTCCATGGGTATACTGGAACCGGATGGTAGGTATCACGATTGTTTTGGCAGATTTGACTCTGATACATTCAATGCCTTAGATTGGTGGCAACTGGTTCGGCCCGTCAGGACTGTTTCGACCAAGGTTTGCACCATGACTCTGGATGAGCAGAAGACACTCGGTCTGCCCTCTGGGAGTATATTTCGTGTGTTGTATGAGTAGCCTGAGTGTGCCCTTCGAAATGCACAGATTTTTTGTCGTCCTCAAATGACTGCGGTAGACGCCATTCGCTTGAGGCCACTAATTCGAATTCCATGTCTCTAGAGCGACAGAACAACACACATCAGCAATGCCGTGTCACGTCTGACCGGTGCGGTTTCTTTGCTCAGAGCAATATGCCGTCTCAAAATCGATTTACATATCGCAGATGCTATTTGCACAGATCATTTTGCAAAACCTCTTTCCCCCCGCACCGCATACTAGCCATATCGTACACCAAACCATCCACCTTGGCATCCATATCATCACACCTCATAATCACTTCTGCGCGACTCTCCCAATGATGGTATTGATCCAGTAGTGGGTGTTTGTTTCGATGGGTTTGCCCGCCAAGTCTTCGAAAGTGACATCGACTTGGGGACCGAAGATGAGCGTATGGGAAGATCCACCAAAGTGGAACATTCCCAGCTCGTCTCCGATGGCGACCCTCTGACCGGCTTGGACGGTGACCTCGCAAGTGGACACCTCCGCCATCCCAACTCCGATGAAGCCTACTAACCCAATACCAGGGTTGTCCGACTGGATAAAGATCAACGCTCGGGTCGCGGCGACCGTGAGCCAGGGTTGGGATCGGATCAGGGCACCGTGAGGATCGCCCTGCTCGAGGTCGTCGTCAGCGGGCGCACCGTCGTCGGGGAGAACGGCATAGTAGGTGCCAGGGAGTACAACGGCTTTTGTGATGGTACCATTGATAGGGCTGTGCCAGCGGTGATAGTCCTGAGGACTAAGGAATGCCTGGTAAACAGTTCCGCCCACGAATGGCTGAGCGTCGGCGTCGTTTGACCCAAGCATGTCGTAGAGCGAGTATTCCTGGTCTTTGAGCCAGAACGTGTCGTGAAGCTGGACGTTGCTGGCATAGCGGAGAGTGGTGGACTCGCAGGCATTGTGGATCAGGTAGGCGTTGTCGGGCAACAAGACAGGGCGTGCTTGAGGCTGGAGTGCTCTGGTGAAGAACGCATCCCACGACTGGAAGCCTTTGTTTTCTGCGGGTGGATCGGGACAGACGTAAGTCGCCTCGAAGCTCAATGGTTTGATGTAGGGCTCAAAATCAGCCATCGACTCCGGGCTGAACCACCCTTGTGGACCGGTTGTGAGAGTAGAATTGGAATCAGAGGACGTGAGATAGGTGCCCCAGCTGTCCAACAAATTCTTCAGCGCAGTGTTGAAGGCGTCATAGCGGAACAAGTCATAGGCTGCAGAAGTGTTGCTGAGCAAATCAAAGACGAGGTACATCGGTACGCCAATTGGCTCGCCGATGATGGTGCCATCTGCACGCTCGGCCTTGTAGTACGCGGGGGGCTCCTGTACGATAACGTCGAGTAGATGCAAGAGTGTCTCAAAGTCTGTCACGACGTAGTCGGGGTCAACCCACTAAGGAACAAGGTTGGTTTCCGTACTGAAGACGTTGGTTTGGCCATACCTGAGGATCGGTGTTGACCTGAAGGAAGATGTTTTCAAAGAGGTTATGCATGACACTGTCGCCAAGGATGGCGGCGGCGAAGCGTGCGACTGCATCAGTGTGTAATACCTCACTTTTCGAGCGGCTTGCGTGTTCTTTCCGAGCGATGGCCTTGGACACCTTCTGTTTGATGAAGGCCCTGTGGACCTCCCGGTAGCGGGGTAGCCAACCATGGTAGCGAGAACGCTTTATGGTAACGGGCATTTCAGACATTGTGGTGGCAGAGTTAGGCGGCGTTGGGCAGAGGAAATTGGGTTCTGGGTGGTGGAGTTCCTGAATGGTTCAGCCTCCCCACGAGTGTAATTTATATGTACACGCCAAAGATGTGTTTGACCTTGGTTGGACCAAGCCTGAGTGTGCCGTACCGGTGGTGACTTTGATCCAGACTCGGATCCGTCTTCTAGATGACCTGGAAACTTCCATTGATCTCAAAGAGTGAACGGCGAACTTGAAGAAACACCGACACTATACCCATGAATGGCGTGAAGGGACCACCTTGGGGTATTAGGAACGATCATGAATGAAGGGTCTTCTCACGCAACCTCTCCGAGCAACGCACGTTTTGTTATCGAGTTGAAATCGCTGGCCACATGATATCATCGCTAGTGGAATCGGGAGGATCCGATCTTCTGTCGACGATCACTGAGTCAGGGAAAGCGGAAGTAAGGTGTCCGTCGGCGTTGAAGAACGCCCAATGTATGTCAAGTTGGGCTAGACCATTTGAGCATAGAACATTAAGAGAACCGAGTAATGACTTTGATCCACTTGACCAGCCAATCGAAATTGCAGTAGTGGTCTACGAGCAACCGTTCGTCTACACATGCAGTATATGTCAATGAAACGCGGCAGGCAATCTACTCACAGTCCCATCACGCTCGAACGACAGCCCGCACAGGTTTCTCCACATCACCGCCCGGCGTGCGCCGCACTAGGTGCTTGATGTCTGCCACTTCTTTGTGGAGCATTGCTTACTGCCCTCAGAGCCGTGATCTTCCCTTCCCAGCGCTGTGGGGATAGAAATAATCCCCGCCTCTTGCTCCGCTGCGCTCAGCGTAACACTGACTTTTTATCCGGGAAAATATATCTTCGCGTCTTCCATTGCTTCCGATCTGTACAAAGGCTTCCTTGGTCCCGTCAGCTGCGACGGCATTCAATGCGCTATCGAAATCGGTTCCGGTTCTTGGTGCGGTCCACCTTCGTCGTAGACAACGCGTGATCTGAAAATTAACGATTGCAGCGGCAAATGAGGACCCAAGACAAAAGAGTTCATCAACCGCGACTGCGATTTGGCCGCGCTGCAGCCGTGGGCGTTTGCGTTATTCCAGTTACGGCTGAGCGCATTTGAAAGCGGAGTCCCCCCTTTCAAAGTTATTCTAGTCTGGTGACCAGTCCATCTAAACACTGCGAACCATAAGATCTTAAGACCCGAATCGCTTCCATGCACACTCATGATATAATACAACATGTGAGTTTTTCTTTTTTCTTGACGGCGACGAGTTTGATTGTCAAGCATCCATCGCAACGCACACACTAAATTACACAATGTGGACCCTCGGGCCGTCGACGAAGCCTGTAGTGGGTCTACGCCGGCGAACAGCCTCACTGGATGGTTTGATTCAGGTATGCCAATGGTTAGTCGGACCTTCGGCGCAACATCCCCCAACGGTTAAACTTTTGTTTACCCCGAGTGCTGGCGTAAAGGAATGAACTGACCAAGCACCACTGTATCGCGTGTCGCTCTCACGTTATCAACTAATTGTCCTCATGACCATCTATTGCCAACCTTTGAACCGCAACCCGATGGACAACTTTGGGTTCATGATCATCGGCTCTCGCACACTTCATTGCGCGCGTCCGATGTATCTCCACCATCAACACCAATATTATCAGTGAGAGTGCGGCCTCCTTCCGGCCATATGGATGAATGGCTTAATGACAGGCTTGATCCAGTTGCTCGGACACTCTAAAATACGATTGTGCGCACAGTAAACCAGGGCTGTGAGTGCATGAAGGCACAGTCCCACTGACTAGAACGTTCTTGAGTCCATTCCCTGAGAAGCGAATCAACAATGGATAGACGGTGTCCCGAGTACTGGCATGACGGCTCTGATGCCCGCCCTGTCAGCACCTGGGGTAATTTCCGTAATCCAGGTGTGAGGCGTACGCCGCCTTAGGAGAACAAGTCTTGTGGGCGGATCAGACAAATGGCATGATCAGGTCCTCAGATTCCTTTACATAACTGCAATCAATGAGAAGAGAAACGCAAACTCTCAACCTGATTTCAACCTTGAGTTTGACCTGTGACTCGATCATCGAACAACACTGCTCACCTGCATGTTTCGACTCCCCTGTCTTTTGGCTCTGAATATCTGGTACCACAGATTCATCCTAAAACTTACTAGCATTTCATCCACGGATGGACGCTCCAAGGCGCGCACAATGGCATTGACTCATCTACAAGAAAATCATTTTTAAGCAACCATTTCCCATGTCTTCCGGAAACAGACTCTCGAGTGGACACCCGGGAATCTGCTCCCATTGAAGGCCTAACTGCTTGTGAAAAACCAACTTTAAATTAAAGATTTCCGTTTTCGCACTAACTGTAAATCAGCTGGGGGGGTAAGAAAGTAACCCAAGGAAGTTGTCGGGAACCTGGAATATGTATTAGAACAAAATTGAGACCGTGCATCCCTCCTACATTGACAATAAGCTCAATCCTGCCACCTACAAATGACCGTGGTACACCACAAATGCGTCCCTCGGGATTGATTGAGGATCAACCTCGTCGGCATTGGAGAGGTAGATAAACTTGGACTTCGTCGCCGCGACCTTCTTCGAGGGTACAAACCAATACCGTATGCGGCAAGTCTAGATGTGATGTGTGCCATACAAAGCGTTGTTTTGTACACGAGCAGTCATAGTACCGGTGAAACGCTGCATAAAAAGTTGGAGCCATGCTGATAGAAGGTGGTGGAGAGATCAAAATCTGTCAACTTGACGTTTTCGGGTTTTATTACAGGACAGCAAGGGCGCCTTGATTGAGATTGGCTTGCTGAGAGGCTTGAGGCAAAATCACGGTCGCAGGTGACATAGGGTGTCACCAAGATCATCGAGGGCACGTTGAACAACTTGAAGAATCTATATGAAAGGCGACCTCGAACGAAAGTTCAAACACCGCCCTCGCCACTGAGGCTGGTCCCCTCAGATGGCACTCGTTCAGCTCGTTCACCATGGCAATGTAATCTCATGTTCGCCAGTAGCATCGGTCCTAACACCCTGGTTACGCCACTCTCATTTACGCTGACTCATGACATCCTCCGATCCAAAACTGCTTCAGTAGGACCACTTTCTCAACCTTTTGCGTCTGCTCAGATCCAAAATGTGGCCATATCCCGTTTGCATCGTTGGGATCGAATGTGGTCCCGGCAGTACATGGCGAATAAGATGGTGCAGACGCGGAGATTGAGAATGCGATGGCGTGATGGCGTGTGTGGTGTGCAGATCGAGCGGGGTATGACTTGAGTGTGCATGCGACCAGGACGGCGCATCTACTAGTGGTGCGGGAGGCGCTGAAGGAGCCTGGAGCGGGAGGTGTTCGAGTCTATCAAGGTGCTCGGGCAAGTTACTATCACCTGCTCAGCTGTCCAACGACTTCTTGAGTACAAGTGTTGAAGGGGTTATGACGGAACAAGTCATGAGCATGTCAAATACGAGGTGCATCGGTACGCCAATTGGCTCGCGATGATGGTGCCATCTGCATGCTCGGCCTTGTAGAATGCAGGAGAGGATCGGTGTTGACCTGAAGGAATCTCTATTCAAAGTGATTTTGCATGACGCTGTCGCCAAGGACTCTCTCGCCTTTCGAGCGGCTTGCGATAGCCTTGGGCACCTTCCGTCTGATGAAGGCCCTGTGAACCTCCCGGTGGTGGGATACCCAACCATGATAGCGAGAACGTTGTATTTTAGACATTGTGCTTAGCTGGCGTAGAGAGTCGGGTTCTGAGTGTTGAGTTGTTCAATGGTTCAGCCCCATTGCGAGTGTAAGTTATACGCGCCAAAGATTTGTGGACCAAGTGTGTTGTACAGATGGTAGTGACCCGTCTTCCGAACGACCTGGAAACTTCCATTGATATCAGAGAGTGAGCAGCGAGGAAACATGGACAGAGCGATGCTCTGTACGTCAACCCCCCACTCCATTTTTTACAAAATAGGTGGTGTTGTATGTGTTGGCTGCAGTGAATTGTGAAGTGTTACTAGAATTTTCTTGGAGAGGAACACCCTTGATCAATTGATCTGTCAATTGGAATTGCAGTATGTCAACGGAACGCGGGTGAGTTACAATCCATACTACTGCTAGCAATGCCATCGGATGAACTGTCCGTAGGGAATTTGCCCGGGTCGCTGTCAAACTTCTACAGCCTGCGCAATTCTTTCTCCAAGTCCACATCACCGCTCGGCCACTTGTTTGTTGGAGTATCACTCGCTGCTCATTTCTTGGTGCCGTTGGAACAGAGATAATCTCCGCCGCGCTCAACTTTTTATCTGGGACTTCGCGTCTTCCATTACCTCCGATCTGTACCAAGCAGCCGCGACGCCGTTCAATCATGATGTGCAATCGAAATCGGTTCCAGTGCTTGGTGCGATCCACGTCCATTGAAGACAACGCATGATTCGAAATTTGACCATTGTGACGGCGAGGTACTGTCAACTGATACAAGGCTGAAACAAGGGAGTTCAACATCTGGTTTCAAGTTGGCCGCGTTGTGATCGTGGGCGGTATTCAGCTGTGGAGTCCCCTTAAGTAGGTTGTTCCTAGTTCAGTCCTACACTTGCCCATGTCACAAGATCCGAATCGACACTCGCAACACTATAGTACGTAAAATTCTTATTCTTTCTTGACAGTGGCGACGACGTTCAAGCATCCGTACACCTTGGTGGTCGGACCTTCGGCGCAACTGATTGGTACTGGCTGGCTGTATTCAAGTTGTGAGTACTGGGGCATCTCTTCACGTTATCGATCATCGTCTCTCGCTCACCTAATCGCGTCCGTCCGACGTAAACGTATCTCCACCAGTACCGTCAATACTACCTGCTGAGAATGCGGCCCCCTTCCAGCGAATGGCTCGATGGTGCTCCGAGTACTGATCTGATGGTTCTGATGGGCCCGCCCTGCGGCAACTTCCGCGATCCAGGTGTGGAGCGTATGGCGCCACCTTGTGAGAACAAGACTTGGAAACAGATGTGAGTCATGATCATGTTTCTCAGCTTCCTTTACATACTGCGACCAATAAGAGGAGGATCATCCTACCAGGTAGATATATTCTTACGAAAATCGAACTGGATTTCAACCTCGGGGTTATATTTATCACTCGATCACCGAACACCACTGCTAGTACTCACCCACCGGGTATGTTTCGACAACACGAGATTTGATGGTTTCAGCTTCCCCTTTCGATTGCGACTCGAATGTGCGAACTGCACACTGACGCTGCACGCTCCCCCATTCATCTCCAGGATGACACCGTGCGCCATCCTCGACAAGTTCGTCCGCACTCGGCACTGCATGTCACAAGAAGGTCATTCTCGAGCAGTCGTTCTCGCTCGTCTTCCGAAAGCAGATGCTCGATGAGCAGGAGACAGTGTATCGAAGCTAACCCTCTCTCGAATACAACGGAATCCACGGTATGTAGGCGACGTCATATAGTAGCTGCACTGTGACTCAACTTCCACCCGGCATATCCGATCGGGATGGGTGCAATGTTGATTTATACACGTTTATTTACTGCGTCAGAGTGTCCTAAGAGAAGAGAGTACACAAATCTGAAATAAAATAATAAATAGTCACGTTCATGATGGGTCGTACGAGAGAGAGAAACGTATTAAGGCACGGTAATGTAGCGGGCACGCGGTGGTCCGTTGACATTGGAGATATGTCCGAGGATAAAAAAAGTAGAAAGGAACGGTATGCTTTCTTTGACTTGGATCGAGGGAGGGGTAGAGATGCACGGGTATGGATACGGACATGGGATATGAAGATGAGATAGAGATGTATGCATGCGGAAAGAGTATTCAAGGCGAAATTTCTTCACGTTGAACGATCGTCATGAGTCCGGGCACGTTCATCACCTTGTCCACGGCGACAGGCTTTTGTGGATCTGGGACGGACGACCGCGAGGCGGAGGCATAGTATCGGATCTAAATACATATCACCGATTCGGGGTTTATTGTCTCGGACTACATGTGACCAAGACCAAGACTGACCTGCACTTGAAACTTGCCAAGCTTATTTTTTGGTATACGTATGCGGCAGACCCAGCTGTTGGAAGAAAGAGACAGACGTGCAGTCAGCCATCTCGTCTCACGTTGCGATGTTCATATCCATGAGAAACAGTGCTCAACAGGCAGTGTGCTCGCCAAAAAGTGGCAGTACAAATGCCAACGCCACAACCAAGGCAGCTTCACAACAACCAAAAAAAAAAAAAAAAAAAAAAAAAGAAGAGGGAGACAGAGAGAGAAAAAAACGCACCTCTCCTCAACGAGCACGTTTGCCCCCAGAAACACAGCTTTTTCCAACAAACTCGCCCGCGAGCCCCGAAGTAGTTTTACGACATCCACTGCATCTGCGCAAATGTAGCGATCTCCATGTTCGAGTGGTACCCGTCGTTTACAGGTCGCATTTTCGGCACACAAGGATGGGTGGGTGACGGGTATGCCCGAGGCGAAATCGAGGGCGTCGTGGCGAGCTCGTCTGAACTTGATGAGGACATTGGCGACGGTGTACACTGGCGAAGTCATGCGAGGAGAGTCCATCTCGGGGGGAGGAAGAAAAGGTGCAGCTTGGCACAGCGGATGGACTTTGGAGCGAATAAATAAGTGTCAGAGTGAAGAGCGGAGTTTGGACTTGTAAGAAGACTTAGCAGCGCCACACATCAGCCAGCCTTGATCAAGTTCAAGTTTGCAGTGCATCAACACGTCTCGTATATACACGTGTGAAGCCAATAATGACCCAGGCCTCGAGGCGTTTACAAAACTTGCCTTTCGAATGCCCATGTGCCATCATCAGCGCCGCATGTCAGGAACACGGGCCCAATCTCTCGACGTCATTCTCCATGGGACTCGTATTCAAGTCAGGAATCTATCCCAACCCATTCATCCGGGTCTTGCTCCGTTTTCGTGTCCACCCAGCGCTTTTGATGCACACTCACGACATCGCTCCCGGCATCCGTCCTTGTCAAACCTAACATGGTTTCGTGCACTGCACAATTCGGGTTAATACCAGCCTTTTTTCCCTCGATGTGACTCACCTGTTCCCGAAAGGATATCGTCCGCAATAGGTCTACTGCCCGAGGTGATGTATCGCGTCCACACTCCCCTAGCGATCAACGGCCGAGCAAGCATCTCTTTTAACTCGGCTTTCAACGCTGCGGTCCGGACGTTCGTCCGTTTCTTCTCGTATTTGATCGGCCTACTCTCCTCTTCGGAAGCACTAACGGGGCACGTTGGCCCGCTTAAGTCGCACACGTTCGCTCAATCAAGACAGGGGTGGGAGGCACACCTCAGGACATCCGAGTCAAGCTCTATTTCCATCGCTTCTGCAGCTTCTTTCAGCCAGCTCCGTTCGTGGTGTTGCTTCCGAACTCGGTGCTGTTGGTCATCGATCTGTCTCGCCAATCGGATGCGCTCCTTAAGATGATCGAGCAGCGTCAGTTCGACGGTGATGTCGGGTATATCTGCATCCTCTGATAACGCAGTCGGATCGTTAGGAGAATGGACCATCTTCGGAGACGGGAGTCACGCACGACGGTCAAGACTCGAGAGCAGCGCTCTCACGATTCTCCTCTCGTCCGGGGAACACATGAGCAAACTGAAGCCTTTGCGCATCGCACGCGCAGTTCGACCATTCCGGTGAATGAACACATCAGCGGAACGCGGGATTTGATAGTGTATGACATGGTCAACTGCCGGTATGTCCAGACCTCGCGCTGCGATATCAGTCGCCAGGAGAATGACGTTAGGAATCGCCTTGAACCTGCCAAGTTAGGTCCAACTGGGTGCTAAAAGTAACATGTCGCACAAGATACCTACCTATCGAGGTTTTTGAGGCGTTGGCGCTGCTCCAGCTGTGAATGCAACGGGAACACTTTCAAATTGAGGAGCTCCAAGAGGGGCGTGAGACGTCTGATCCCGTCAATTGCCGATAGAAACACGAGGGAGCGACCGGGGTACCGAAGGAGAAAGTAGTATAGATAAGCATCCTTACGGAGCTGGCGTAAATGAATGGGTACTTGAATCAACGTGTCTGTCACATTTACCTTTTCCGAGGAGAGGCACTCAATTTTACTCTCCTGGAGCGTGGAGACGACACCACCATCTGGGCTAATGTCAATGACTTTTGGATCCGGGTCCCGGAAGTCGAGTCTAAGAAGCAGTTCATCTGTGCAGATTGCGTGGGGGTGGGTGCTGCAATTCATTTACGGCCGGGGTGGTGACTCACCAAGGGTGCTGGGCGATTTGGAGCCACCCTTTTTTCCCAACTTGGGTCTAGAACGTCGTTTGAGGTTTTGTTGGAGGGCCTTGCTCAGAGTGGCAGAGAACACAAAAGTCTGTAAATCGTCGCTACGTGGTGAGCCCGGGTGACTTTCCTCACTATTGAATTCTGGTTCAATCTCATCCTCTCTGAATCGGACGTGTCAGGAACGAGTTGGTGCCAGGCCGAAGATCTCACTTTGATTGGCGGATGGTGAGACGAATAATATTGTCCATCTCAGCAAAGTGTCCAGCCTCGATCATGCGATCCGCCTCGTCCAACACAAGAACCTTGAGGTTCCGAATTTGTTGTACCAGGCCTTGATCCTAGTCGAAAGAGAAGCAAGAAGTCTTGATTCACGAACGCGACGGACAGCTTCATCAAGAACACACCTCCTCGAGAGTATCCCATAACCTTCCGGGTGTTGCGATCAATACGTCGACTCCGCGATCGAGGATCCGCCGCTGCTTTTGAGCTGACATGCCTCCGACTAGAACGGCAATACTAACAAGGGGTGGCACGTGTGCATGTCCCTTTTTGTTGGTGTTGCCTTGAGCCTTGGATAAGTCCACCTCCTCGGGTTCTTCCTTGAGTTCGGGACCAACGGCCCTGGAGAACGCGTTGAGATGATCTGAAACTTGGAGTGCGAGTTCTCGAGTAGGAGCGAGGATGAGGGCTTGGAGGTTGCGTCTTTGGGTAGGAAGTCTCGGCTGTGAGAGGATGCGATGGAGAATGGGTAGCCCGTACGCGAGGGTCTTGCCTGATCCCTACGGGTGCCTGTGTTAGACTCGGCGAGAATAACAGAGTGAATGAGGGATACCGTCTCGGCCACGCCGACGACATCCCGGTTGGAGAGTACAAAGGGGAGTGCTTGTGATTGGATTGGTGTCGGTGAGGTGAACGATTTTCGATGTAACACCTGGAGGAGGTGAGGATGTAAATTGAACGAACGCCATTTAGGCAGGAGTGAAGCTGGACTCAAGTGTCATACAAGACCAGGCGGAATGAGAAAAAAAAAACCCCTACCATCAAATGAAACGGTATCGGATGGGTAAGACTCTGTTGTCAGGCTAGCGGGAGGTCCCACAGGTGACGGTTCGTCGACCACAACGTTGTCCAGGACCTACGCACATATTAGACGTCATTCCGGCAGGTCGCATAGATGAACGAACGTTAAACTTGACAACTTTGCCACCATCTTTGTCCTCGTAGACGATCTCGACGTTGTCGACCTCTTCGAGTTCGAGAATGCCGTCGTCGCCGTCGAGGCCGGTCTCGACGGGTCTCGCGACGGATTTCCAGGGTAAGCGGTCGAGCGATCCGTACTGGACCTTGACCTTTTTGGCTGCTAAGAAGGGCTGTGGATATGCCTTTCTCTTTGGCATGACTTGTCGATAGAGATTCTCACGAGATGGCTGTTTGGCAAGACCTTCCGATCCAAACACGGTTTACTATAAATGGTGCTCATGGGACCAATCATTCTTCGTCTCGGTTTATTACCAGGGACTTGATCTTTCGTCTCGCTGATCATTGTGCTCGCCGAGTTGCTCTCTCTCGCATCGCTATTCTTTCTGGTTTGGGTGGTAAGTTAGGATTATGTCGTGTCACTTGTGCGGCGACACCTCATGCCCCACATCCTGGAAGACACAGCACTCCTATCATGGCCCCACTACCACCGCTCCCCGTAGAAGTCTGGAGGCACATCTTCTCCTTGCTTATCCGAATCCCTGGCGTGCTGCAGACCGATCGACTCGATCCTTTCTCTGAGACTTGTGGCTCCGATGTCTATTGGAACATGACACCGTCCACCCGGTCAGCACTTCTGCTAGTCAACAAAGACTGGTATTCAATCGTATCAAAGCTCATCCACGAGCATATCCATCTCACTTGCTCCAAGCAAGTCGTTATCTTTGCCGACCGTCTCGAAAAAAGCAAGACCATCGACGGCGTTCGTGCACTCGGATCGCTGACCCGCCGTGTGGATATCCAACTCTATAACCCACGGCCAGACGACGCGAGACATCTCGCCCGTCTCTTGCGATGTACTCCCAACCTCGAGACATTCATCAACAGCAACTTTTACACTGGGATGTCACTAACGCCCGGCTCGCAGACCCTCACTCTTTTTCCCACGCAAACACCTACCGAGGTCATACAAGCGCTCCTCATGACGTGCCCACATTCCCTACGCAGGGTGGAGTGGACCTGTAATGAGAGTCCAGGCTGGAGTGACTTGCTGGATATCCTGCGGCACTTGCACGGTCTCCGAACTCTCACCCTGGTCAACATACATGGCTCATTCTCGGAAAAACCCCGGCAGGAGCACCTCATCCTGCCAAATCTCAGAACCCTGATATTAGGTGACAGCCCCTCATTCTGTCACGCATCTCTGGGGAACGTCCCGCTCAATACCCTCCTTCTCATGCTCTCCAAGTCCTCTGATCAACTCCCTTGCCTACGCCGTCTCGAAGGTTTTTCTCCGTTCAGCCCCGATTTCTTGCAAACGCACGGATATAAGATTCGCATCGTGAGGACCGTCGCTTATACCCCACTCCTCCCAGAAATCATTGCCAAATGTCCCAACCTCGAAACGTTTGTGACCATCTTTCCACACCAACAACTCGACAATCTCTACCACCCCTCCCTCAAACGCATCGGTATCTTTCCCATCAGCGAAGACCTCGTCGGTGTTCCCGTCCAGATATTCGCCGCGTACATCATGAAGCCGCTCGAGGATCTGATGTGTCAGATTGAAGAATCAGATCTACCCAAGCTGGCACAGATTCGGATTCGCAACACGGGGACGCTGGCGGGGGTCGTGGAGCATGCGCGGTTTATCCAGAAGTGGCAGTATCGCTGGAATGCGAGGGGCGTACGGTTTGATGATAAGGATGGGAATCCTTTCGAGCCAGAAATCCCAGGCAACGCACGCGACGGCCTCGGGGCCCATCGTCCCCGTCTCAGGCATCCGTGAATATATATATATATATACCTTGTTGGTGATTGTTCCCATTAACTGATAGGTTGGTGATGTTCTTATTTTGTGCTTTTTGGCGCCTTGGTTTGCCGGTACCGGTATATCCAGTGTTTTGATACAGACATCCATGCCATGTATGATCCCAGACTTGAAGCTGGGCTGCTCTGCAGTTGTTTGCTTCCCATGATATAAAATAGCTTCTAAACCTATGTTTCTACGTGATACATATGATATATCCATCAAAGCGCACATTGTCGATGTGTACAATAGCAAAGGAATCTATGAAGGACCTGCCTCAAAGTTTCAGGTACAATCCATTGTTACGGGAAATCTCATACGAGCGTGTTGGGACGATCCTAACGAACGCGGAAAAGGCATCAGCCATCGACCGATCATGCTCACGAAACCCAACTTATGGTTCCCGGTCCGGTGCCGCAGCGTGACGAGCCGGCTCGCCTTGATTCGCCTCCCTTCCGTCCTAAAATACCGCTCCGTCTCAAACGACCAGTGCAAGCTCCCTACAATCCAGTCCGCGAGCCCGTCAACGTAAACGCGAACATGACCGTCGATCGCGGGGCCCCATGACGGCAGGCGCCCGCGGTCATGCACGAACCGGTCGATCGCGTGGGTGCACAGCGCGCCAACAGTATCAACAGCGTGTTGCAGACCCACACCTTGTTCACGCATGATCACCTCGATCATGTTATGGGTATCACCTTTGGATTGTTCGACATCGTACGAAAAGATGTCCTAAAAAAATCGACACGATGTCATCGCAGTCAGTAACCAAAGCCGTTCGATCGAGATAACTAGTACTATACTGTACATTAGACCACGTGACCAGGTCGTTGGCGGCTTCGCCAAGGCTGCGGATGATGGGATGGTTCATGACGTCATCGGGGATGTCCAGATGGTACGCGTATTCGATCAGCGCCCAGCTGGGTTTGCACCCGCTCGTATCCTGCCGGAGGGCAATGTACGACTCGAGATCGGGAATGGTACTGTTTGCACGATCGAGCGCTTGTTGGCGCACCGCTTGGAAGAACAGCCCCATCGTATCTTGGAATCGTTGGCGAGTACCAGGGGATGCTGTTTCGACGAATCGTTTATAGAAACTACCATCGGCGTTAGCAACAGAATTTGATCACCAGAAAATAGATACGAACTCTGTCCTCATCTGGTTTCGGAGTGAGATTGTCGAGATGGAACAATCAGTGGAGGAAATCGCTGCAGACGCGGAGTTGAGGATATCCGGTATTTGGGTAGCACATCGCAGCGAGCTTCTCGGCCTTGAGGCCGTGGAAGGCATGACGAGTCGCATCACTGGGGCCAGAGGAACTGTTAAAGAGCCATCTCTTCGACTCGACGGAAATGAGTTCGTGGTTCCGGTCCACAAGTAGATTAAACGTACAGCGTGAGACGAGATCGGGAAGGAGGATGGTTGGGGGTGTGGATCGAGATGTGGAAGGCATACCGTGGCGACAGATTGGAAAGTCAAGGAGCAACCCTGAATGTTTAGCTGAGAAAATGAACTGGATGGGATATCATACCAAATCTTGATCGCCGACTTGTAACTGTGAACGAGTACTGGCCAGCTTTTAAACTAGACAGTATGTAATCTGTATCCGAAAGCCAGTATCGATCATCCCGATAGCCCGAGGAGTCTCTCGCAGCCACACATTGTTCGTCCGAACTGCAAGCAAACCCACTCCTAGAGTCCAGTTCATATTGTCGATGATCGTAATGAAAACGTGGCTTATCTTGTCATTCCACGTCAGTGAGAGCTGTGGCAAGCAAAACCATTGCACAGACAAGGGGATTTCGTGATGCATCAGTGCATGGCTCCAACTGACTTATCAGCCACGCAATCTCATGTTTCCTGTAGAATAGGATCACTACGGCCTATTATAAATAGGCAGTGGAGGTAACATACTGTTAACAAGTGCATGATCAGGGTGAGCCACGCGTTTCTGCCCCTGCCTGTCATAACCACAGGAACGATACATCCTACTGTTTACGACAGAATACTTATCATGATGTGTGAATCTTGCAGCAACCATCAAATAAATGGTTTGAGGAATGCATGATGCAGTCCGACAAGTTGAATGTCCCAGTGTCGACTCACATCAATCCTTGATAGGAAAAGCAGTCCAGTCCGAATTCTGGCAGTTGCTCGTGTTAGCGTTCTCCGTTCGCGGGATGTCCCATGCCAAACGGAAGCTGATGAGCGTCTTTTCGAAGATGTAGACTCGACGCGGCTTTTGTCTCGTGTCAGCCGTACTTGGTGGTGTGGGGCGGGCTAGATTTTTGACAACACCGTGTCTCCCGAAAAACAGCTAAATTTATCAGTTTCCCAAGGAAACAGAGTTATTCGTTTGCGTATGAAACCCACATACACCCGTGACCCACAGGAAACTTAGTCGAGCACTTGCCTGTAGGCAACCGGTCAAGATACAACTCAATTTGCACCGAATACCCAAGAATAAAAAATAGCAAATACGTCTGAAGCGAATAGATATTCTGGGGGTTAGAAAACTTGTAGCAGTATGGCAGAGTGTTCCGTTCTAGGCGAACGTAGGTTGGATATACGAACACCCAAGGCTCACGGTCCCGTTCTGCGAGCAATTCGGTCAGCCTAGACCTGCTACCCACAACGAGGGGGGAGTAACGTACGTAGCTGTCATCCGTGCAGCACACAGGTGTCTGGTTCGTCACGCAGCTCTTTCCCAGTGGCAGTCCGATGACGGTGAGTGTTGTGCAGGTAGAACCGACCAGCCCTAGGTCTGCTGCGGCCGCATTGGACATGCCTGTCACGAAGGGGAGATTCGGGACAGCGGATGCCTGCAAGAACAAATGCCCAAGGTGAGATCAGCGCCCACAGGGGTGTGTACGCAGGTGACTCACGCCTTGTACTTTGTTGCAACAAACGACTTTGCCTGATGTGCACTGGGAACTACCTTGAGCAGCAACAAATGCAATCAAGGACCCCGTCAAGAGAAGAGATGGACGCAACATGGGCGTTCCCCTTCGAAGAACGGTTGAACAAGACTTTTTATGTGAAGCAGTCGTGTCAAAAGACCGTCGTATTCACGCCTGCGAATTCGAGGTGTCATATGATCAGGTAACAGGTTTCCTGGGACACTAATCATTAGACGCTTTACAATTATAGTATATGCACTGCCACTGATTATTAGCGGAGAAGCTGATTTTTTTTCTTTCGGATATTTGAGCTGAAGCTTCATATCTCTTTTCTGTGCCGGGTGATCGTGGCGGCCGGAAATGTTGGCATGGGTGCGGCAAGTATTCTCGGATGGCTCAGGCTTAGGGCTGAAATATATCTACTAGTAAGCACTGGGCACCCCTTTCCAGGTAGGAAGAAATACTATCACTCCTGTTCTTCTGGGGACATAGAAGTTCGCCAAACTACCATTTCCAGACACAACCAGAGTTCGTAAAAACAAGTTCACTTTGCAGACTTCGATTTCTGGACCCGCATTACTTCCAAAACTTCGCGAACCCGAATATTCTTCAATGTTACTTAACTTGAACTTCCAATATGAATGTCTCGCACACGTCCTTTTGACCATTGTATGTACATTCGCAATCTGGTGTCATGCTCGTGCGACCATCAAATCGTCTCAAAGCGACACGGATAAAGCCATTCTCGTCTAATCCGTACTCAGAGATGTCACTTTCGACGACTCACTGCAACTCCCAACCCTCGTTTGAGTTGTTGCGAGAAATCATTTCACGTCTAATTTCCAGATGCAGATTACTGGTGCCTATACTTAGTCGCTCCCCCCACTGCGTGAGCACGATTTCAATATTGTCCTTCTCTCTTCAAATGCTGAAGCTCCAGGACCCAGGTCATACGCCTTCGTCTGATGCATCTCAGTGCGCTCTATACATCTATAGCCCCTCGGGATCCATGGCGGCAATCTATTGCAATCAATAACGTTGATAGGCGCTGCCAGTGCAACATCCTTCCCAAGTTGCTCATGAGTCTGTTGAGTTCCAAAATCTTATGCGGCACACATGCATATCTTCAAACGATGAAGGAGCTTTGCTCATGCTACATTTTTTCTCGTTAAGATTGCACAATCACCGGCGCCTCCCTGTACCGCACTGTGCGAGTCCCATCCCAGGTACTAATGCTATCTTTATCTCGACCGCCTTATTCGCGTACTCGGTTTCCACAGAACCGGAACGGCGCGCGCCGCCGGTCGACCGATTCGCCTGGTTCAGCTGTGTTTTCATGTTGCTCGCGCTTCGTTTCATCCATTATCCGCCAGCGTAAGGCTCCCCTCTTTTTCAAATGTAGTAGTTACATGTTCCACATGTGTATGGGTGACACAGAATACTAGTATGGACATGACATTCTCCCTTTTAAATCAGGAGCCAACATGTCCAAATGACCAGGGAATATCATCCCACCCATTCAACGGACGGTCCAATGGGAAATTTGACGATGCCGTTCATCTGCGTCTGAGTTCTTTTCAAGAGTCACCAGATCGTCATCTTGTCAATTTGGCGATAAATTTTCCAAGGATGAAAACCATGACGGAGATCCACTGGTAAAGCGCGATTTTTGCGGAGCGTTGGACCGATACTTTACTCACTCACTTTTCTGTATTTCTTGGATGGGGAAGAGCTTTTGTTGGTTTAGCATAACTCCTGGATCATGCCGATATGGTGTAGATCCAGATGCTCTGCAAGATTCTCCATTTTTCCGGCCAAAACACAAGGGGTCGATAAGAACCAGCAGATAGGCATTTCTGCGAGTGGCCCATCGCCACAACTGCGACATCGTCTTCATTCGAGTCCGATTTGATTACATAAGCTACATTTGGCCAGTGCCAAATACCGGGCCAGCAGCATTAATATTAAACTACTACGACCATGGCTCGAAAGTTCGGCGCGCGCACTTCCAGGCGGGTACCTCAGGGAGGCCAGCTTCACATGTCGTCGCCGTCAAGACGTTCCTTTGGTGTCCCAAATGCGCTGGGAATACAACAAGACGGCGATATCTCAGATGCCCATTCGGAGCGCCGGCTGTCCCGACGCGCCTCCTGGACACGGCCGAATATCCTGTCCAAACTGATGAGTCAGGACGAGGAGCTTGGTATCAAGTCCCCAACGTCGGAGCGACCGCCGATTCCAAGCGCACTGCATGCCAGGGAACCCGACTCGACGCCTCTACCGGTAATATCTATGACTGTGTTGTCCATCGTGAGTGTGCCCGCTCACCCGCTTCTACCACTGTTCTCAGCGCCATGTAGACTATGTTGGGGGAGTTCTTGTCCGCGAACGTTTCGATGCCATTCTTGCTCTTCATGGTCAAGGGTATGACTTCATCTGGTATCAGGTCTTGTGATATCTCTAAGGCGCATGGGCGTTGCAGGGTTTAACGAGTTTCAAGCTGATTCAGAAATCGCCTTCTACACCGGCATTCTAGGTCTGCACACACGAGTCTTCAGTGTTGAACTCCACTCATCCCGCCCATCCAGTGGCTGCATTTTTTCTCACACAATTCCTCACCTCTCTTCTATGGGTTTGTACCAACATCTTACGGTGTATTCTGCCTTGGTTTACTCAGATCTCGTGTTGTAGGCTACGGTAGCCGATAAACATGGTTGCCGGACTGTATTGTTCCTCTCCTTGTTTGGGAGTACGGTCACTGTTTTGATCTTCGGCACCTGCACGTCGTTCCGCCAAGCTCTAGTCGTTCGTCTACTCCAAGGCATCTTTGCGGGTGCAGTCGGTGTGGCTCGCGGATGTGTTGCCACAGTAACTGATGCCACTAATGAGGGCAGAGCGTACGCCATCATGGGGTAACTAAGTCTTGTATCGCTTATCCCAATCGGCAACCAACCAATCTTTTCCACTGCAGGTTCTGTTGGGGTTTTGGAGGTGTCGCAGGGGCCGTTGTCGGGGGAGCGTGTGCGTTATCTTGTGGTTGCTCATCGTTTCAACAGCTCAAGGATACATTTCAGTCGAGCGACCCGCGGAAAAGTGGCCAGAGCTGTTTGGTTCTATCCCCCTTTTCGTCAATTACCCGTATTTCTTGCCATGTGTAGTTGCTGGCAGCGTTACATTGATCGGTGTGGCTGTTGTGTCTCTCTGCTTTACTCATTCCGCTCACACCCACGCAGGTTCGCTTTTGTCGCTTTTCCTCGGCAGGGATGGAGGGCCGAGGGAAGGTGCCATCCAACTCTCCCCAGAAAAACCTGGAAACCAACAGCCACCAATACCGGAGGAAGACGAACTCGTGAACGAGACGTTCGAAGATGAACACCCCACAGGCTTGTTTGGTAATCTCAAGCGGAAAATCTCACGTTCATTCTCCATATACACTGGATCAAGTTCGCCAGCCATTCATCCCACTGAGATCTCCACTACACCATCGGTCCCTTTGATCTCACCTCCCCCCATAAACAGACCGCGATTGAGCCGTGCGAATGGTTCCGCTTATGGCTACAGTAGCAGTCAGAGGCATCAACTAGCGAGCACGATTGTGCCACGCAGGAGTATGGCGAGTACGTTGAGAACCCGGCGGAGTGCCTACCTTGAAGACCACCAGTCGTCTTATGAGGGTTCAGAACTCAACTTCACGCAGCGATTGCTCATGGCGAACGAAAACGCGGTGACAAACATTGCAGACTTGTGGGTTGCGGCCGCCATGAACGTCGATAACGAGCAGTACAGTCTGGATGCTGACTTGCCGATGGACGAGGAACTAGTAAGATCGGATGGCGAAGAAGACGTTTTCGGGACGGTTCGCGGGAGGGCGGATGCGCGGAGTATTGACAGTGCAACGATCTCGTCGCAACCTGGCCAACGTTCGTCGATGACTCGGTTCGCACCGGCTCGGAGCGTCCCGCCACGCTCTATCTCGCAGACGTCCGGGTTCGGTTCACCCATCCCCGGGAGCGGCCGCCTTTCTCGTCGGTCATCAGTGACTGGCCCAAGTATCTTTGCCCACGTGGGCGTCCGGGTGCCCCCTGCTGTGCTTGATGCGCAACTGCGCGAAGCAGAGCCATCAGATACATTAACTCCTATTCTCGAGCGTCGCGGATCTGTAAACGCCATTGAGGCTGGCGTTGCGGACGATGTGGTAGAGAAACCACCCTCCTTGACGTCCCAGCTCCCTGTCTTAATCATCATTCAATATGGGTTGTTGGCGTTGCACAGCACGACGCACGATCAAGTATTCCTATCGTACCTCGTCAGGTGAGCTGCTTGTTATTTTTCGGGTTGGAGATGAGGTTGATGCGGAGATAACAGCGACTATGGATCTGGAGGATTGAACCTGAACCCGGGACATTTCTCGCAGCTGAGTGTGTACCGTTAGCATCGAGTCCGAGGAGCGCGTATAACTCTATTTTCAGTTGCTTTGATGTGCCTTTTCCAGATTGTTTATCAGTTCCACCTCTATCCGTGAGTACTTCGTGTGTCCGTCTCTCCACGTGCTGATCCCGATCTCCTTGCTTCAGAAATATCGGGTACGTACTCACATCTTGCTTTCACGACACAACGTTTTCTAACGCTATCAATTAGTCCTCCCCGTGGACGTTTCTCGCACCTGGCAATGTTCCGTCTCGGATCGTTCCTGTTCATTCCTGCTTACCTCACCGTCATCTTATACCGCGTCTTTGCAAGTGCGTCTGACGATGGCAACTTTTTCCTCATGGCTGGTAAGTTTTTTTTATACCAGTGTTGTCCCAGTACCCCCAGTCTCACGACATTTCTCTCTTCAGCGCTCTCTGTGAGCACGTAAGCGCACTTTCCATCCCTTGTCCTTGCTTTATCGTCGACTAACCGAAACGCACAGTGCCGTTCGGTATTGTGGCAACACTTTTGCATACACGTCAGTGGCCATCCTCCTAAATTACAGTACGTCTTGTCCCATGCACGCTGGCCCACCCTTGTGCCAAGACTGAGCCACCCTTCCCTCTTCTCAAACAGTGACCCCGCCAGCCACAGTTGGTTTTGCTAACGGCGCTGCACAAAGTATCGTAAGTCTTGCGCGTTGCTTCGGGCCGATTCTTGGGGGCTACGTGAGATGCCTTTTCTCCTTGTTTTACTGCTCGGCTAACACGAACATGTATCCGATGACAGCTCTGGTCGGCGAGCACGCAGGACGACCCGTCGGGGTACCCGCTTGGATTCCTGGCGTGTGCGGCAGTGTGCGCGTTTGCTATGGCACATAGCTTCTTGATCCGATAATGCACGTGGTCGAGGGTGGTTTCCAGATTTCTCTTTGGTTCTTCTTTCTTTGTGGTGTGCCCTATACCACGAGTATTACCACGTATTCGAGGTACACCGATGATTGGAGAGCGTGTTCGCTCGTTGAGTTTTGTGCATTTCGTACACTGTAATTGTACCATTGTATCTGCCGACCTGCCCCCTTTTTTTGTACACCGGACCTTTTGCGTTTCGTGTCTTGTTAGATAGTGCATAATCATTGATATATAATGAACGAGTATAAAGCAGTCCTGCGCATTGGCAGCTGTATCTGTAAATCGCCCTCCCTCACAGCGTGACGTGTGGCGACCTTTGTTCCAGCGCCTCGTCGTACCGGCGGAGCAGCAACCGCTCTACCCAACCACCCTTTGGGAACGGCTTGTCCCACCGATTGTGCAAGTGCAGGGCAAATATTTTCTGCAGCGCGAGGTCGAGTCCACCACCCTCCTCTAAGCCATACCCCTCTATCCACTGCCCATCCGCACGGTCGGGCGTGAACGGGTCTGGGACGCTGTTGTCGAGGCGACAGGCGAGGGGGTCGCTAAAGCAAAAGGGGAGGATCTTGAATGGGGGCAACGACGCAGCGAGCAGACGGCGCCAGAGTCGGAGGTAGAGGATCGCGCCCCAGTCGGTCGAGGGTGAGCGGGGTGGGGTGGAGGTAGCCATGAGATGGAAGGCTTCGCAGAGGTAGGGTGAGCGTTGTCTAAAGTGCATCAGTGCGCCGTTGAGCGCTTGGTAAGTTTTGCCTGTGCGAAGAAGGGTGGGGGGAGGCACCCGGATGTCAGTCAATTGTACATGAGAGAAAGGAGGAACGTTTACCCCAACAGTCCCATTGCGTGACGAATTCGTGCTCGAGGAGAGGTTCAAGGTCACGTGTGACGAGCATGTCCATGTCGATCCACATGCCGCCGTGGTGCCAGATGACGAGCAGACGGACGAGGTCACCGTCGACCCACGCTTTCTTGTCGTTGAGTCGAAGCAGTTTGCTTGCTTCCATAGCTGTGCCCTTGGCGAGAGTGGGAATATCGACGATACCGAGCGAGAACGACTCGGGGTAGCGCTGCAGGTACTTTTTCACGATCGGGTTCTCGCTGAGGTCGCCGTTCGACCAGAGGACGAGGCGGGAGCAGGGAAGGTTCTGTGTCGCGAAAAATGATTTGAGCATGTACTCTTGGCGTTCCCCGAACGGGACGAGGTCTGTGCGCCAGTAGGTGTGATACTGATGGCGACTCTCGGGTGGTATCCAGGCGTCGTCCTGACGGGGGTCAGGTTCAGGAAGCACGACGGTGCCGGCAAAGGCGTAGCAGTCCATGCTCATTCGCATTGGGACGCCGGCTTGGACCTCGAACCGCTTCTTGCCATAGAGCTCCTCGGTGACGTTGTACAATGGGCTGGCCTGATCTGGGTTGAAGCAACCCAAGAGCGGTGTGATGGGATGAATCTCGTTGGCAATCCAGTTGCGGTCATAGAAGACAAGGTCGACATGGAGATGGGGCTCGAACGTGTGCCAGACCCACCAGAGTGCGAGCAGAACGATGGGTATCGCAAATTTCAAGATGTTGAATAACGTTCGAGGTCGCATCATTACTCCATGTGAATGCGAGGATGGGGATCGTTTTAGCCACCACCGACGCAACGACAGCGGAAGGATCCGTGTCAAAAATGAATTGAGTTGGCGACGGTTGGGTGAATCGTGGTCGTTGTGAGGAGTCGGCAGGACGCCATACGGCGCTGAAGACATGAATCGGTGGGAAGAGGGAGTCCAAGTCCCGACAAAATCTTTTTAGCACGTCCTGCCAGACACTGACAAGGCCAGCGGTTCATAGTACTGTATATACTTCAAGGCACCGTAACTTCAGGTCGCTATTCATGCTGATACGCTGGTAATCATCACGCCGTGTACGAAATAAATCCAAAGAAATACACCGTGCTGTTTCAAGGTAAGAAGGATCGCTTGGAGATGAACTTGAACTTATGCAGCAAGACCGATAGCCAGTTCATGAAGACGACCGTAGAGGATTTTGTCTGCGAATTTTCTTGTTAGTGGGTTCACGCCCAACTCTTTGACCCCATTCAGAACGCTCACACTGATGGGTTTCCGACTGCCAGAGCTATCAGTCATTGGTTATGGTATTGTGGGCCTCGTCGCTTCCACCGTCATAATCGCCAAACTATCTCGCCTCCCATGTGAGATTTTCTTCGCGTGTGCTCTGCTTGAACTATTGCAGCCGCTTGACGCATTCCCATCTGTAGGCTCAAAGAATTGGCTTGGCTCTTGGTGGGCTGATCTCAAAACATCATAAAAGAAGGCTACGAGAGGGCGAGTCCTTGACAGGTTGTAATGTCACAATGTCATGACTCTTGATTGCGCAGCACAATCCTGCACCATTCACAGTCGCAGAATTCCCCTCTGGCTGGACGGTCATTCTAAGCGGCTGTAGATACTCGGGGGAACAGGCAAATGCATCGGTTGATGAATTCTCGTTTACGCGAAGCTGCCCATGACGTGAGAGACAGCCTTGTTCGTATAAAGAAAGACCTATATGTAGAGTGCTGTCCACACGTTGGGTCATGAGGTTCTTCATAATCCCTACCACATCACTGCATATCTTCGCTCCCATCCCTGCAATATTGAAGGCACGTATCCCGATATCCGATACAAGATTATTTGCTAACCTGTGAGCACTCAGTGTACCAGCATTTTTGTGGACTCTAATTGGACAGGTTTCAACATCTGGTGCCCCCTGATATCGCAAAAGGGGGTGTTATAGTCGGTATTTTTCCTGAATTCATGAAACCGTACATCGATGCCACCTGGTTGTTCTAGACACCTTTTCATCAACATGCTGACAGATTGGCCGTTCGCTTCTTGCCAGATGTTCCGCGGAGCATCGCACGTGGTGCGAACTTCTTGGTCTGATAACTGAAGAGCAGCAGAAATACCTGAACGAGTAAATGGAGTGATAAGCCGGTTCGTGGATTTACCCGTCGAAAGGACGCAACTTGTCATGCATTTCTAGTGCGATCCTTCTATCATGGACGTTGGTGGACGGGGCAGACGGTCCAGAGCTGGCCTTGGGTTGTTTAATTGTTTAACAACTCGTGTGCTGGCCGTCAATTTTACAGCTATTCATGTGGATACAAGTAACGCGACCCACCCGCCCCGCTTGCATATCGGGACGATCGTATCAGCCAATCCTCGTGCAAGAATCATGTTTTGAAACATGGTGCGTGGACTTGGCGCTCTCTTCGTACTTAAATTACACCTACGATCTGCGACCTGTAATGTCCTTATTATGTAGCCATTTTCTATTAGGCTACGATATACCAGTATATACCTTCCTTTATTCGTATATACAAGCAAACTTGAATCGGCGATAGACATGAACATGTACTTCGTGAGTCGTGACCTCCACAAAATTAGCGCTTCACTCGTGTGGGGTACGAGACGCAGTCTTAATCACTGCTAACAATGATGAGTTCCTCCAGTGCCTTGGCGTCCATCCCAGGTATTCTAGGCACGATCCTGCATCGAAACGGAAGGGGATGTCTGTCGACGAAGTCAATATTCTATTAAAAATGGATCACAAGGTATGTTGTGTCCACCACTCACACGCTCGGGCCACTGGAAAACTGCACCTCGACTGGGATCTCAGCACCGTTTTCATCCAGAGATTTCAAGATCGTGAAGACAGCCAAGACCTTGACAATCACAGACCATATGGATGCGTCTGCAAAGTGTCTTCCAACGCACATGCGTCGGCCAAATCCAAACGCAAGATTCTCAATGTCATTTGGCTTCAAGGATCCATCGTCATTGAGAAATCGTTCTGGAAGGAATATTTGTGGGTTAGGATACTTGGACTCGTTGTGCGTCATTGACCTGACACAATAGCACATCAGTTATCAGATCAAAGGGGAGAAAAGTACTGACCAAAGATTTGTGAAGACAATGGCACCTTGCAATAGAATCAGGACACAGTTGATGATATAACAGACCTACTCACCCTTTGGGATGTGAAAACCAGCGTAAACATCGTCATCCAGGGTAGCACGGGGAACCGCTATGTGGTATTGGAGGTCAACCACGCGTACGAGAGGATCGATCAACCTGCTCACACAGAGGAATTGGAGTGTTAAACCTGAGTACTTCACGAAAAATAGCGTCAATGTAGGGCAATGATGTTCGATCGTCGATCGTTGGCAACCTTGTCCTGCCAACCACAGCATCAATCTGTGCCTGTGCCTTTTCCTGCACACCCGGGTTCGCCACCATCATGAGGAAGAACGTCATAAGGACTGAATCTGACTGTTTCCAGATCTACCGTCAAATTAAATAATTCGGTACATGGCAAGTCACCCACCGTCTCTGATGCAGCTGAGGATGGAAAACAATAAACAAATAAAATTTTAACCAAGGGAATGAATAACGTACCTAGAAAAGCAGTCGCAGCTGCTTCTTTAAGGGCGTTCATCCACGATTCGTCAGGTGGAGCCCCTTTCTCTTCCATATTCCGCAGTGCGCTGTGCACCATTGATGAAGCAATGTTATCGCTCGGCTATGCAGTCATTAGAGTGCGTATGAGGTACCTCACGTCAACCCACCGTTTTCTGCAAGCTGTGGGCAAATGGCTTTTCGACGTACTGCTTTGAGAATTCCCTAGCGACTGCCATCTGCCTCTTGAATGACATGCCAGGCAACCATGACGGGAGATGGAGTACTAGGAATGGACTAGGAATCTGCGTAATGACATGACGGTGCAAACCACTTACATCCAGGGAATGCGCCGACAACAATGGCGACCCCAGGAGTCACGACTGCTACTACAATCTCAAGTACTTTAGCCAGAATAGCAGCCAACTCGTCCTTTTGATGTGGTGGATCGTAGTCGTATACGCTATTCAAAATGACAGAGACTGTGTACCTGAATCACGCGTTTAGTCGTATCTGATAATAGCGTCTGTAGCCACATACTCGAAGACGTGTTCGTCCAGTTGTTCTGGAGCATCGAGCAACCGTCGAAGGAGCTGACATGCCTTGCGATGTTGAATGGGCAGAAATCTGGATACTGCATCTGCCCGAAAGGTCTCGTGGAAAAGCCTTCTGTGCAATCGCCACCGATCACCGTAATGCAACATCACAGAATTGAAACCGATCCCACATCTAGACATATGAACTGAGCATTGGCAGCACAATGTGAGAGAGAAAGACGAACAAATCACTGGTGATGAGGTAGGGTCTGTCCGAGTAATTCGCTGAACGCTTCTCGAGCAGGTCCTTTGCGATCTTCTCCGAATTGATGATAATGATATCGTTTCCCAGGAGCCGTGAATACACGAGGTCGCCTACAAATGTGTATATGAATAGACAGCATAGAGTTAAGCATGTCCTTGACCTACCATATTTTCTGGACCAATTGGTGTAGGTCAACCACGGCGCGTTTGCATCGACTCCAATGACATTCCCAATCCATGGTAAGCCAGGAGGACCGGGAGGCAATGGAAGGGAGGGTCGATATTTCGCACCTTTAGGATATCGTTGTCTGATATATAGAACCATGACCCATCCGAGGGCCAAGGCCCATGCAGTCGCCCAGGTAGCCATTTGATGCAGAGGGGTCTGTCATAGCGGATATGGATTATGTACTTATATGGATCCATCCAGGAGAATGTAACTGTCAGGCCATGTCAGGTCTCAGTTCAGTTCAGCATCCTGAAAATCTGTAGAATGATGCAGTCTTGGATCTTGACGTTATCGACTGACTCGGGCTGCTTCAGGGACTGAGTTCGATGAAAAGCCATGTCATGTCTCAGCGCCACGCATCATGGTTCGTGTCAGCATGAGCATCGCAGTAGATTCCGACCTACTTTAAGCTTCATTGAGTAACCTCAAGTTGGCTCAGAGTTTCAGAATACTATGATTGGGCTGGTATGACGCGCCAGGTGGCGGCAACACCTGATACAGGGTCAGCATTCGCGTGACAGCCAAACGTTAATATTGTGGGATGACAATATACCCTTTCATCTAGTTGGCATTACTATCTAGGACTGTCAGCACCAGAATCATCGACTTGATGCCTGAAAGTGCCTGAATCCTTGTCCGACCCGTAACGCTGTGACTGGTCTTCATTTTTGTAACAAGATGTAAATATAAGTAAATATAAATACGCTACTATCGTATCGGGAATACCGTGACTACCTTGCTCACCTGGGTATCCGACATCTGTGGGTTGCCTGGTCACTTTCGTTTCCTTCTTTCGTCCCTCTTCTCTGACCTCCATGCAGCCAGCGGGTCATCATCGTCAACGCGAACAAGTATAGTTGCGATGTCCTCGTTGTTTTCACTAATAAAGATCTTGTCCACATTCTGCTGTCAGTTACAGAAGATGATGTCATCGAAGCTTGCTGAATTTGATCCATCGTGACAAGGGCTTTGGCCATCTTGCGGGATCTCTGGGATAGTGTCGTTTACCCCATTTCTGATCTGCTGTGGACCACATATTCCCCTCAATCCCATGTGTGGTGGTGTCCTACCGCCAAGTTCTCTCTCATGCCTCTCCACACCGTCGGTCCGCATAGGGAGGGTCAACATTGTTTTGCTGATCTTTACATCTTGTAGTATACCCCCACACTGAACGCGTCCATCCATGCCAGATAGCAACATCCCTCAAACCTGGGGATGGGACAAAAATATTTCCATGGCGTTTGGTCAGGCGACGGCCACGGGGGAACATGAACTCTTCTCCGACTGAACTGGCCAATATTGGCCAGTGCGTCAATGCTCTCACGGCACCCACATGTGTCGAAGGACCCGAACCGTGCATCTCTAGAGTCAAGGAAGAGCAGAGAAAGAACGAGCGGGTGCAACTTGCCTCCGAACAGGAAACAGCCATTTGAGTCAACGTTTGCTCTCCATGACGGACACTTTACAATATCCGATTACAGCCTCAAGGATCTCAAATTCGCGTACGTGTCCGCTTGTCAGACGACTGTCAGAGACGAGAGTCCAGATGAGGAGGTCCATCTCACGTCCGCGATGCAGTTTGCTGGATTTCGTTCTATGATCGAGACGCATCGATGTGGGAATGTGGGTAGTAAACGATGCTGAGACGATCGAGATCATGCTTGTATTCTATACACATACAGTGGATCATGGATGACTCGGTGGGGGGTTGGATCAGGTGGTCAACGTCCAGGCCTGACGCTGACAAAGCCAGCCAGGGGCCGCAATTTCTATGGTTGATAGGAACTTGAAGGCATCGTCATGGAGTCGCTCGGGGATGAACGTTTGAATCCCTTGTAATGGTTGCTCATTCCTCCTTTTAGGCTCGGACATCCTCCAATGTACGTCCGAGTCCTTGTAGCCTACTCCACTCCACCGCAGTGTAAATTACTATGTGAATCCCGAGGTATTCAAGCCATTCCGATTTGTCCATATGCTTGACAAAGATGGGAAGGGTCAAAACCAATCACTTAGCTCTGCTACGACCGAGTATCTTCCCTATGGCTTGGTAGACATGTTGGCCCACGTCCGAGTCGTTGTGACATACGACGTGAGGCTATTAGTCTGGTGACCAGCCCGCCTATGAGAGGCAAACCGTCGCGTCTATCGACGGTTTGCCTCGCGCTGACCTCATAGACGGGCTGGTCACCAGACTATGGGACTATGTAGAGACAGCGCGACTCACCCGCCATGCTAGCATACAGGTACATTCATGAGTCAGCCAATCCAGCCGGCGTGCATGTGGTTCGTACTAGTAAGTTACTAGTACGAACCCACTGCCGGCTCTTCAAGTTGCCTTCTACATTTTCTTCACGCGTTCTGTACAACTGGTGCTTCAGTCGTAGTAATTTATGCCAACACACCCCATCCTAGTTTAAACCGCTGACGGAGTATGCACAATTGCTTCAATCATTCTGGAGATCAGTTGGGCTACGAACCGCGACTGTAACGCGACATATACTGTATATACAAGTGGATTCTCTCCCTTGTTATTATCGCATATACCAGCAGACTTGATGTGGCGATATGTAACATATGATTCGTGACCTCCACAAAATTAGTACTCTCTTCACTCGTCTGGGGAACGAGACGTGGTCTTAGTCACTGCTGACAATGATGAGCTCCTCTACTGCCTTGGCATCCATCCCAGGTATCCTAGGCACAATCCTGCATTGGAATGGAAGGGGGTGTCTGTCCACATCGTTAATATTTACATAGAGATGAGCTATAAGGTCGGTTGTTCTCATAACTCACACACTCGGACCAGTGGAAAACTTCAGCTCCACTGGGACCTCAGCACCGTTCGCGTCGAGAGGCTTCAGGATCGTGAAGACAGCCAAGACCTTGACAATGACGGACCATATGGATGCATCCGCAAAATGTCTTCCGACACAAATGCGTCGGCCAAATCCAAATGCAATATTCTTGATGTCATTCGATTTGAGGGATCCATCATCGTCAAGAAACCGTTCCGGGAGGAAGATATTTGGATCAGGATACCTGGATTCATTGTGCATCATGGACCTAAGAGGGTAAAAATCAATTATCAAGTCAAAGGGAAGATAGATGCACTGACCAAAGGTTTGCGAGGACAATAACACCTTGTAACAGGAGTGAGTCACTTTGAATGGCATAAAAGGACTTCGAATCACTTACCCTTTGGAATGTGAAAACCAGCATAAACGTCATCATCGAGGGTAGCATGAGGAACCGCTATGATATCGGAGATCAGCAGAAAGTACTACAAGTTGACGAAACCCCTACTCACATAGAGGGGCTGAGGGGCTGAACCTCAGTATCTCACAAAAAATGGCATCAACATAGGGCAGTAACGTTCGATCATCGGCTGTCGGCAACCTTGCACTGCCGACTACAGCATCGATCTGTGCTTGTGCCTTCTCCTGCACACCACGGTTCACCATCATCAAGAGGAAGAACGTCATAAGGACCGAGTTTGACTGTTTCCAGGCTATCATCAAATTGACAGATCCGGTGCATAGGGTGACGCACCGTTTCCGACGCAGCTGAGGATGGAGAACAAGGCTAAATAAAGACTTAACCAAGGGCAAGGACAGCATACCCAGAAAAGCGGTCGCCGCCGCCTCTTCAAGGCCGTTCATCCAGGATTCGTCAGGCAGGGCCCCTTTCTCTTCCATATTTCGTAGCGCGATATGCACCATCGATGAAGCAATATTATCACTCGGCTTGCACATTCATCAGAGGACGTGTAGAATATGAGTCACGCCAACCTACCGTTTTGTGCAAGCAGTGGGCAAACGGCGTTTCGATGTACTGCGCTGCAAATTCCCTGGCGACTGCCATCTTTCTTTTGAATGACATGCCAGGGAACCATGACGGAAGATTAAGTACTAGAAGTGGGCTAATATAGATTCCATAATAGTACAAGAGTCGGTCACTCACATGCTGGGAATGCACCCACAACGATTGCGACGCCTGGATTCAAGGCTGGTATTACAACCTCAAGGACATTGGCCAGAATATCAACCAACTCGTCCTTCTGTGCTGGAGGATCATAGTCGTATACGGTGTTCAAAATGACAGAGGCCGTGTACCTGATTCCTTTGTTTAGTTCTCTCCACTATAGCGACCGTGATCACATACTCGAAGACGTGTTCATCCAGTTGTTCTGGAGTATCAAGCAACCGTCGCAGGAACTGACATGCTTTGCGATGTAGAACGGGCATACATCTGGGGATTGCATCGGCCCGAAAGGTCTCGTGGAAAAATCGCCTGTGCAGTCGCCACCTATCACCATAAGGCATCATTGCAGAATTGAAACCGATCCCACATCTAGAAATATGAACTGAGCATTGGCAGTGCGATGTGAGGGAAAGACCAACAAATCATTGGTGATGAGGTAGGGTCTATCCGAATAATTTGCCGAACGCTTCTCGAGCAGGTCCTGTGCGATCTTTTCTGAATTAATGATAATGATGTCCTTTCCGAAGAGTTGTGAATACACAAGGTCGCCTACAAACGTGCATATAAGTAGACCACATAAAGTTGAGCATATCCTTGAACAACCGTATTTTGTCGACCAATTGCTGTAGGTCAACCATGGTGCGCTCATATCAACTCCGATGACATTCCCAATCCATGGTAACCTGGGGGGACCGGGAGGCAATGGGAGGGATGATCGATTTTTCACACTCTTGTAGTGTCGTCGTCCGAGATAATATAGAACCACGACCCATCCGAGGGCCAAGGCCCATACGGTCGCCCAGGTAGCCATTCAATGCTCGGGGACCCACCATAGTCGATATGGATCGTGTTCTTATATGGATCCATCCAGCAAACGGTGTAAGAATTCAAGTGCACGCTGGTGGCAGGTCTCATCCTGATTAATCACGTTATCACTTGACATGGTATTCAGGGAATGAATTCATTAAAAGGCCGTGTCTCAGTGCCACTCACCATGTCTTGCCATCAGCGTGCCAGTGTACCTCAATGGTAGGGAACCCTGATCCGTACTCCATCGGGTATGTACTCATAGGTTTAAGTTAGCTGAGAGTCGCGAGGGTGTCAAGGGAGAAGCCGCTGAACTGGGTGAGTAAGGACGAACGTGAGTCGGACTCCAATGGAGCTGCATTCTCTTTTTGCCAGTGACTTCAAGTTGCAGTACAGCCTGAGGCTCCTTCCAACCACTGCCTCCGGGAGTGTTCAAGGCGATCTAGGAAAGGCGTGAAATAAGTAATTGAAACCCAGAACAACCAAATCGCCGGTGAAAATTGGGGCATGTTTACAGTACATTGTGTTACATGCTCGGACTCAGAGTTTTACAAACTCCTTTGCAAATAGGATGTGCTTTTGGGAATCTCGGCTCCCCACAAAGTTGGTTCGTCACCCATCTGAGGGGATACCGTAACAGTACAAGACGCAGTCCTAGTCACTGCTGGCAAGATGAGTTCCTCCAATTTTTTGGCGTCCATCCCAGGCATCCTAGGCACGATCCTGCATCGAAATGGAAGGGGATGTCTGTTGATGAAGTCAATGTACTGTATGGACCGTAAGATATGAATATGTCGTGTCTACCACACACACACAGGCCACTGGAAAACCTCAGCTCCGCTGGGATCTCAGCACCGTCCTCATCAAGAGGTTTCAAGACTGAAGACTGCCAGGACCTTGACAATCGCAGACAAGGTGGATGCGTCTGCAAAATGTCTCCCAACACAAATGCGTCGACTAAATCCAAACGCAATATGTTCGATGTCCTTTGGCTTCAGAGATCCATCATCATTGAGAAATAATTCTGGAAGGAAGATGTGTGAGTTGGGATACTTGGATTCGTTGTGTATGATTGACCTGACATCAAAACGGGGAAGAGGATGTACTGACCAAAGCTTTGCAAGGACAATAGCACCTTGTAACGGGATCAGGACGCCGTCAATGATATAACAGGGTTTCAGACGACTCACCCTTTGGAATGCGAAAACCAGCATAAACGTTGTCCTCGGAGGTCAACGAAAGAACTAGATGATCGATGAAACCGCCACGAACATAGAGGAATTGAGTGACTAAACCTGAGTATTTCGCGAAGTAGGACGTCAACATAGGGGAGTGGTGGTGTATCGTCGATTGTTGGCAACAATTTGTGCTTGTGCCTTTTCCTGCACCCCTGGGTTTGCCATTATCAAGAGGAAGAACGTCATGAGGACTGAGTCTGACTGTTTCCAGGTCCACCTTCTAATTCAATAATTCGGTATATGGCAGGTCACGCACCGTCTCTGACGCAGCTGAGAGGATGGAGAACATGGATAAATGATGTTTAACCAAGGGAATGGACAGCATACCTAGAAAAGCGGTCGCAGCTACCTCTTTAAGGGCATTCATCCGGGATTCGTCAGGTGGAGCCCCTTTTTCTTCCATATTTCGCGGTGCGTTATGCACCACTGATGGAGCAATGTTGTCGCTCTGCTTCGCACCGTAACACTGATTAAAGTGTGTATAAGACGAGTCACGTCAACTTACCCCTTTTTTAAGCAATGGGCAAACGTCATTTCGATATACTGCTTTGAGAACTCCCTAGCGACTGCCATCTTCCTTTTGAATGACATGCCAGGAAGCTATGATGGAAGATTAAGTACTGAAAGTGGGTTGAACAAATTTGTATAATGATGCAAAAGTCAATCACTCACATCCTGGGAATGCGCGAACAACGATTGCGACGCCTGGATTTAATGCAGGTACTACAATTTTCAACATTTTGGCTAGAATATCAACCAACTCGTCCTTCTGTGCTGGAGGATCATAGTTGTATACGGTGTTCAAAATGACAGAGGCCGTGTACCCAATTCCTTTGTTTAGTTCTCCCCACCATAGCAATTGTAATCACATACTCGAAAACGTGTCCATCCAGTTGTTCTGGAGTATCAAGCAACCGTCGCAGGAACTGACAAGCCTTGTGATGTAGACCGGGCAGAAATCTGGACACTGCGTCGACTCGAAAGGTCTCGTGGAAAAATCGCCTGTGCAGTCGCCACCTATCACCATAAGGCATCATTGCAGAATTGAAACCGATCCCACATCTAGAAATATGAACTGAGCATTGGCAGTGCGATGTGAGGGAAAGACCAACAAATCATTGGTGGCGAGGTAGGGTCTATCCGAGTAATTTGCCGAACGCTTCTCGAGCAGGTCCTTTGCGATCTTTTCTGAAATAACGATAATAATGGCTTTTCCGAAGAGTCGTGAATACACGAGGTCGCCTACAGATGTGTATATGAGTAGGTATGAAGTTTAACATGCATTGACCTGCCATATGTTTTTGACCAGTCGCTGCAGATTACACATGGCGCAGTCAAATCGACTAATGACGTTTCCGATCCATGGTAACCCAAGAGGACCCGGAGGCAACGGGAGGGATGGTCGATATTTCGCATTATCGTGGTATTGTTTTTTGACATATAGAACTGCGACCCATCCGAGGGTCAACACGCATGCAGTCGCCCAGGTAAACATTCAATGCAGGGGGTTGGTAGCAGGGATCTGTCGGAATGGATGCGCATCGTGATCTTATATGAATCAATATTCGATCGCAGAGGTCTCATTCTGGTTCACATTGGACGTTTCCGTTCGTCAGTGTTAAGGAACCGAGTTCAGTTCGTCGAAAAAGCCATTCACGTAACTTTCAAGCTGGGATAGATTGATGAAATCTACCGGTAAACCTGCAGGTTTCAGAGGATGACATAGATAGTAAGGGCGAGAGTGAGTAAGAGCATTGGGACGAGAGCGTGTGGGAAAATTAAAAAGATCATCACTATGCCGATGTCCGAATCGCGGCGGGGTCTCGGAGAGGATGCATGAACAGCAGCGTGATGCCTCTCAAGTGGCGAAGGTGTCCGGATCAGCGTCGTGCTCGTTCAATGTCGAATCTACTTGGATGAAGTGCGAAGCCGCGACAGAGCACACGGTATTATACAAGTTGGCGTGAACAGGCCCGAAACTCGGACCCAGAGGACCATGGCAAAAGGTTACAGTCCATATACCGACAATTGAAATACTATGATCCACCGATTTTATCAAGCTAGTAGTGTGCACGACTGTTATATAGTCTACAAGGTACTAGCACTAATGAGCTGCTCTAACTTAGCAGCATCCAACCCAGATACCCTAGGTTCAATCCTGTATTGAAATGGAACAGGATGTCTGCAAGCAGCATCAATGCCATCTCAGGTGTCGAACACGAACAAGCTTGAGCAATTACTTACACGGCGATGCCATTCGTGAATTTCGGTTCCACAACAATTTCTGCGCCGTTCTCGTCTTTAGGCCGCAATACATTGAATGTGTACAAGACCTTGGAGAAAACAGACCACAGGGAGGTGTCTGCGAAGTGTCTTCCGACGCAAATGCGTCGACCGAACCCGAAGGCAATGCTGTTAATGTCAGAAGGCTTGAGGGAACCATCCTCGTTGAGGAATCTTTCGGGGATGAATTCATTGGCATCGGGGAACTTTTCCTCGTTTCTAGACATCGCCCTGCAAGACAATGTCAGCTAGGAACAAGAAAACAGAACGCACCGACCAAACATTCGCCAAGATGACAGAATCTGCGGATGTGTTAACCTGTCTAAGAAGTTAAAACATTCAAGTTACATACCCTTCGGAATATGGAACCCTTTGTAAACATCATCATCCACAGTGGCATGAGGCAGGGCTGATGGTTGAGAAGCTGGTCAGAAGGGACGAGTGGTCTGCGGAGTACACTCACACAATGGCATAATTGGGCTGTACCTGAGCACTTCACGAATGATGGCATCTATGTATGGCAACGAAGGACGGTCATCGATCGTCGGGAGCTTGCCTTTGCCAACCACAGAATCAAGTTGTGTCTGGGCCTTCCTCTGGACTTCTGGAGCAACCACCATCATGAGGAAAAAGGTTAAAATGACAGAGTTTGACTGTTCGATGTGTCAGCAGGCAGTAGACCGTGTGGACAAATGTGTGACGTACTGTCTCCGATGCAGCTAAATGCGCTGTTGAGTGAGGATGCAATTGAAGAAACGAGGGACACACCCAAAAAGCCAGTTGCCGCTGCGTCTTTTAGCCCATTCATCCAGGTTGCATCTCCGGACTCGGATTGCTCCTCGAGGTTTTTAAGTGCATCGTACATCATTGATGGCGAGGGGCTACCATTTACCTTTGCACAATGATGAGTTCAGCACCCACAAAAATAGTGATTTCTCTTTACCAGTTTTTGCATCGAGTAGTCAAATGGTTTCTCGCGGTATTCTTTTGCACACTTCCTTGCAACTGCCAGTCTCTCTTTAAATGCCATCCCGGGCAACCATGACGGGAGCTTCAAAACTTGGATAATCAACAGTCTAGGCGAAAGAGCAGTGATGAAGAACGAGCTGCTCACTCGCTGGGAGGGCGCCGACGACAATTGCGACATCAGGGCGCACAGCAGGTACAACAATGTCAAGTAGTCTTGAGGCGATGTCCACAAGATGATCCTCTCTAGATTTAGGGTCATAGTCGTAAACGCTATTCAGCATGACCGATGTTGTATATCTAAACGGTGTATCTATTTTTGGCGTCGTCAGAAATGGGTCGATGCGCGTACTCGAATACATGTTCCATCAATTGCTCTGGGGTATCCAACAGCTGCCGCAGGAGCTGACACCCCTTGCGATGTTGTAATGGCAGAAAGCCCGGAATAGCCTCCAGCCGGAATGTTTGGTGGAAAAATCGCCTGTGAAGTCGCCATCTTTCGCCATAGGGCATGAACGCAGAGTTGAAGCCCAGTCCACTCCTAGAACTATGTGTTGAAAGTCGCAGCGTAGTGAGTGAATGGAAAGACTAACAGCTCGTTGGTGATGAGGAAGGGACGGTCAGAGTAGTTTCGAGAACGATTGTCAAGCAAGTCCTTTGCAACTGCCTCAGAGTTGATTATAATAACAACCCTCCCGAACAAGCGGGTATAAACCAAATCGCCTGTGAGGCCATTTGCGTGAATGCACGATACGAACGTCTGACCTATTGCGAGCAACGTACCATATTTTTTGGACCATTCGGTGTATGTCAACCATGGGGCATCTGGATCGATTCCAATGACATTCCCGATCCATGGTAGCCCAAGAGGGCCGGGGGGTAAAGAACGAGACTTGTTATTCCCGAGGTATCGACGACCCATATTGAGAACGACGACACAACCAAGGATAACAGCAAGAATGGTTGGCCAATTAGTTGGCATACGGGATGAAAGGGATAAAGACCATACTTCTGGTCTGCGTACTTATATAGACCGTTAGCATCACTCTGGGTTATATGTCAAAAATGTTTATCCATGCAGAAGTTGTCACTGATACGGCACCAGAAATGCACCCGCGATGATCCCGCATCATGAAACGCGCGAAAGTGTGGAGCCAGAGGAAAGAGGTTCAGCGAACATGCCCTATTTGAGAGCGTTCGTGCGGCACTGCGCGGACACTGTTTGTGAAAAAATTTGTTGTGCTCTTGCCGCTGACAACCTGCCAGATGGGTTTAAACGCATGACGTGGAAACCAGCTTTTGCTCCGGTCAACAACAGACCCAATTAGACGGAGATACTCACGGTCCTTGAAGCTTGAACTCCCGACGAAAAACAGTGGTTGTGACGCTTTATCAGCTCGCAAGAGTCGTAAGAATGTCTGAACGTTGGACACTTCTCGTTTCACTAGCATCACACGGTAGTTCGAGATTCCCATGCCCTCCGGGCTTATGCTTCTCATTTTTGTCTCAGGCTATTGGTTAGGCTTTGGCGCCACATCCTCTCTACTAGTAGGACTTACTGCGACTGGGAAGCAGATACACGAAAGAGCCTATTGAGCACAGCCAATTAATTAATTTCCATGGAGTGGAGACGCCGACCCCATTACGGTGCCAACCAGTATGTATACACCAGGTCTAGGGCTCCAAGTTATGGCCAAGCAGGAAGCAGCTCTTGTCCCATACATTCGATTGTGCTACTAGTAAACGAGTCTCAGGGCTTGTAACAATACCAACCCGACCCGGTCAGTATAGCCTTTCTGGATTTCAACCCGGTAACTGTGGTATGACACTGGCCTTTCTATCAGCACCCAAACGAGGCAAAACCTCCTCATCTTGTGTTCCGAAATCCGGCCATTGATGGTACAGTACCTCTTTTGTTCCTGGCAAATGGCGATAAGGAGTCACGACAAAAGTATCACTCATCATGATAGGGTCATTCTTTTATGCCAAACATCTTCATCACCTCAACCCTGAGGTTGGTCACGCGATGACAGCTCACTACCGCGACGGCAGCTCCCCCATCCTAGCTCCATCGTTCCCGCCAACACCTTATGTATGCCTGATTTCCAAATTAGAGGCACGAGCCTGACCAGTCCGCGAATCCGATCAACCCCCGAACGCAAACGTTTCGGCGGTCCATCGACAAGACACTTGTTGGATCGCATGATAGGTCCGACGATTGACCGGATATAACATCATCATTTTATCCCCTTGACACGACCCTCTCAGTTGCGTTCTCAGCGGCTCATGCTATTGTGAATGATTCCACCACCAATGGATAAATAAGCACTTCAGGTCAGGAGCGCGCGATTAGTACAATCACACGCCGTTCTTGAGCGTTTTTCTACATCCAGATCTATGCTGCACGTCCAATCTCGGCTCCCAAATAGGCGATGCTGAAATGACGATGGTTCCCTCAATAAATAACTTCAAGGACACGCCATTGTGGACTTGATACGCCTGGAGAAACAGGTCCCGGTCCGTTATCCTTGGCAGGATTGCCATGTACGTACTACACCGCACACAGCTTGGTCAGCTGCGCCCGCAGGCGTCCTTTTTCGTTCCAGTGCAGCGCCTTGTTTCAAACTTTGGGGATGGACGGCGAGAAGCTGCATGACATATCATTCCTAACACCTTGCCGCAATTGTAGATTCTTTGTTGAGGATTTTTTTTCTACTCGATGATTTTCATGCCAATGGCCAGGCTACGACTCGGAGTGCAAGAGGTATCCGAGTCTGTCGAAGATCCATAGACAGAGATGATGTGTTCTGCGAAATATCGAAGACAAAATTCGTCCCGAGACAATAGACCGAGCTCATTAGTTTGTGTCTGTGGACATTATCATGGAGACCTCCAACAGATCCTCTCTTATTCCAGCGGACGATCGGCTTGTGAACCCTTTTTTTTCGAATCCGTGTTTATAGTCCTGCGGGGGTCAACCCCATGGTAGACTTTACATGCGGGAGGTACTCGTGAACCCTTGCTCAATTGACGATGAGACGGTCGGAGGTAATTGTCTCGACCGGAGCATGAGCAGGACAATCGGACAACGAAAACGAAACAGAGGTCAGCATAAAATCTGAACAATCGATCCGACTTGAACGCTTGAAGCAGGCACCGCGTAACTAGGTGTCATTCAGCGGCGGAGGGTAGTGGATCCAAGGGCACAGGTGCCCAAGACCGTTGAAGAACCAGCGAGTTCATTACCTTGAGATTATCCGCAAACCATGCCGATGAATAGTTCGTTCGTCTCAGTAACGCCATCGTGGATGTTGCGAACTAGCAGGACTATGTAAGCAGACTTACCTTAGGACTGCGCTCAACGGGCGAAATTTACCCATAGTGGGAGAGAGCAATCCACCAAGAGTGCGGCAGGAGAAGAGATAAAAGTGAAAATAAAATAAATACCTAAGACGATTAGGGGTTTTCCAAATTCACACTTCGGAAGAGTCGGCCACATTTTAAAGTCCAGGTCAACTCCAGTGCGGGAATGAGAGAATACCGGGTATATATGCAATTTTTTATCAAACTCGGGGTAGACAGAGTGAACTCACTTACGACTTACGACGCATGAACACATGCACTCGGTCTACGACTGAGGAACTTGATGGACTCGGATACGTGGTTGACGCATTCGATATGGATGCGTAGGACCGCCAAACGTTTGATATCTTGGGCCGTATATGCCAACTATACCAGTCTTGAGGTCATCAGTCGGATGTCGAAAAGATCAACGGCGAGTAGTCCAATCCGAAGCAACCACCTGGAGCGTTATCGACTAGCCTATTGGGTGGTAACGAAGCAGAGCCCATTGAGCACGAGAGGGAGGGAAGGACGCGATGTGGGGAGGAAGAACGAGAAGACGAGTGGGAGTTGCCAGCGATCCTAATGATGTCCCGCAACTTTGAACGCCAGGTTTGTACCGTACATGATGAAAAATTATAGCAATACAGTCATTCAATGCATGGGACTCGCCTTCTTGTAGGTGACCTTCGTTTATGAGATTTTGAGCATTTGTAAGGAATTTCAAACCAACCCACCAACAGCCGAGCCAGTCATTTGGGCCCAGACGGGAATACATCAAGTTGTGTGGAGCAGAGTTGCAATAGATCAAGTAGTAAATATGTATTTCCACCGAACGCCTCCTCACATCGGAAGTGCGGAACAGTTTGGCAATTATGATGGAGGAAGCGATGAGGCTCATGACAATACCATAACTTCCATTGGTTAAGCTCCGGCTGTTGGAAACCCATTGTGAGGGGGTAAAAGACTCGTTCGGTGTAGCCAACAAGTTGTAAGGCTGAGATCGAGAATCTGGAGCTGCTACGGCGACCAGCATCAGTAACTTTACAACTCTACTAATTGTGCTTAATTTGTCTTATTTAGCTTGTCGATGTACATATCATGTGTAATGTTATCATACACTGTTCCATAACATTAAAGATATTGTTTACACTATATTTTAATACAAAAGGAACTTCAGAGCAGGTTTTCGAACGAGCTTTGAGATGTTGTAGTAGTCAGCTAAGCAAAATAAGTGCTGGAAAGACACATAAAGCCGGTTTAAGCCGGTTTAAGCACTGTGTGAATTTACTGATGCATAAGCCCAGCGGCAACCGAAACACATCCGATAACTAGACAAACTCTGAGATCTGCCAGTGACTCATGAGATATATCCCTGCTCGGTTCTCGAATGGAAGAGCACGTGATCTGTGTAGAAGTCGCGCGCCACAGGCCCCGGAGTAAGGTTTGGACAACGGGCTCAAACTTACTATTCCTTTTCAGAACGAATCAGCCGCGCGGATGTCTCAGACCAGACGCCGATGCCTTACACCTACCACTTACAGCCTGAATTATTCCCCCAGGACGGCCAAGGTCTCATTCATGTCGCACTAGCAAGCACGTAAATATATCAAGCTAACGGGATGCTCCTGTTGCACTGAAACAGGGATATTCAAACCAACTTATCCGTTAAAGGCATGTCTGCGTCCTGCTGCTAATAGGGCAGAAAGGCCTCAAGGGGGAAATGCCCATGAGGCCTGTCCATAAAATGGAGGAATGCTCGGATACACCATCGTCTTCATTATCCCCCCATGGCTATTGCATTTGCTGCCCCCGCCATCGCATTTGGGTGCATCGTGGTTATCTATGCCGGGCGACGATATCTTAGGAATACGAGATCTACTTCCCCTTTGCCACCGGGCCCTTCTGGGCTACCATGGGTTGGAAATGTCGTCGGGGTCGACGCAAATGCACCATGGTTGACTTATCGCGAATGGGCAAAAACATATGGTAGGTAACAGCTACGATGGTATCCATTTTCTACTCACGGACCCCTTTGTAGGCGATTTAATTTATGCTCCAGTGCTGGGCCAGGACATTATCATCATTAACTCGGAGAAGATCGCAAAGGAACTGCTTGAAAATCGTTCCTTGAATACCTCAGGCCGCCCTTACTTCATCACCAGTGAACTGTGAGTACCTCCTCTCATATAGTATAGCAGGTTAGACTTATAATCCTAGGTGTGGAATCGAATTCAACTCTGCACTTATGCCCTATGGTGACACATGGCGGCTGCACAGACGATTTTTCCACCAGACCTATCGTAGTGATGCGGCGCTAAGATTTATTCCATTACTAAACCGTAATGCATGTCAGGTTCTCCGACGACTACTCGTTGCGCCAGAACACCTCGAGGAATATATATTCGAGTATGTATCTGAAGTTGAATTTAACGGTGAAAACGATTTGACTTTGTGTCGAGATACACGGCCTCGATCATTCTCTCCAGCGCATGGGATTATGATCCACCATCTCAAGAGGACGAACTCTACAAAATCGTGGCGAAGGTGCAAGACACTGTGACATCTGCTCTGCGTGCAGACACCGCGGCAATTCTAACTGCTTTCCCCATACGTAAGTAAATCGCGTACCTGTCTTATTATCCACCAGGTGTTTACCTGTCCCCAGTACTAAAGTTTCCGGCATGGCTTCCTGGCATGTCGTTCAAAACAGATATGGCGATCGCGAGAAAACTTGCAAAACAATTCCTCGAAAAGGGATTCGCGTATTCGATGCAGAAGGTAGTTGGATACATATTCCTCCTCTCGTACGCTCGTTGAGTGCTCCATAAAGCCGGCAGGCCATGTTGCGCCATCCATGGTACATGACGCACTGCGAAGCATGGAAGAGAAGGGAAATGTGCCAGATCAATCATGGTTGGACGCACTTAAAAAGGCATCTGCGACCTCTTTCTTGGGTACGCGATTTTCACACCTGGTTTGATTCCTACTTGCTCACACGTCTCTTCAAATACAAAGGTGGATCGGAGACAGTGCGTGACACGATACACTCGCAACGATTCTCCGCTCACAATATTCTTTTGGAAATCAGTCACACTCGGTCCTGATGACGTTCTTCCTGTTGATTATGCTGAACCCAAAAGCGCAGGAGAAAGCACAAGCACAGATCGATGAAGTCGTAGGCAAGAACAGGTTGCCGACATTAAAGGATCGACCATTGTTGCCCATCGTAGACGCTGTTATTTGGGAATCCCTTAGGTACAGTCCCGTCGCCCCTCTGTGTGAGTGATCTGTCCATCGGATAGCTCTTGTCGCTGATCCTGCTTGTATTACGCAGCGCTCCCTCATGCAGCCGTAGATGACGATGTGTATGACGGATTCTATATTCCAAAGGGTGACCAATCAACAGCCCTCCCGAGCAATTGAGCACCTGCTGATTCCCACCTTCAGGTACCATCCTTTTAGCGAATCAGTGGTCAGTAGTGCTGCACTGTCCATTCAAAATCATGTATTTTGATGACCTGTTGTTAGGTCGATGGCACATGACGAATCCAAGTACCCCAACCCAGACGTGTTCATGCCCGAGCGATACCTTAACGATGATGGCTCTCTGAAATCCAACGACACAGAACATATCACGTTCGGATTTGGTCGGCGGATGTGTGTCGGGAGACACTTTGCGGACATATCCGTGTGGATTGTCATCGCCAACTTTCTGGCTGCTTTTAAGATACTAAAGCCTTTGGACGAGGACGGGGTAGAAATGCCCATGGAACCCAAATTTCTGGGCGGGGTCGCGGTGTAAGTGACACGCAAAACGTATTTCCTTTTTGTTGATCATGCGCACAGACGTCCTGCTCCGTTTCCATGCAGGATCATACCAAGGATTCCTGGGATGGACGCCGAGAAACTGGAGGAGCTGATTGCTACGAGTACTGCTTAGACAAGTTTGCAAGAATGCAGTGCTCGGGCGGACTCGGATGCTGTCGTGTCATGGCACGATTACCATCAAATCATCGTGATATGAGCTTGTATAGATATGATTGTGCAACCTACGTTGTTATCCGTGTTTCATGAACTTTCTGTCGATATACACCCTCCGTTGTAATCTCACCTCTTGATAGTATTAATATTCACAGATGCCTCACGATTGGTTGATATGCTCCATGGCATCGCTGCAGTTGAGGCTATACTACCTGCGGGAAAGCAGGAAAATATTGGAGCTTCCACTCAAGTGACACTAACCACACAATAATCGGATCAGAATCATACTTGCGCTAGCTAGTGGGGTTTCAAGTACATTAGTATCCAAAAGATCAGTCTAGCAAATTCCTCAATAATTATCCACTCGGTGCCACTACCATCACTTAGGCCATGAAACCTGGAGGATCATCGATCATCGATCATCGCTACTTCCGCCTCCCTCTCCCCCACACCCTCCTTCAACCTTTCCTCATACCGCGCCAACAACAACCTCTCTACCCACCCACCTTTCGGAAACGACTTTTCCCACTGGTTATGCAAGTGCACCGAAAACACCTTGCCCAATGTCTGATCCAGCGCACCGCCCGCTTCCAATCCCAGCCCCATCGTCCACTTCCCGTTCGATCGGTCGGGTTCGAATGGCTCCGGAAGACGATTGTCCAGGCGACATGCACGCGGGTCGCTAAAGCAAAAGGGGAGAATCTTAAATGGGGGAATGTGGGCCGCCAGGAGCCGACGCCAGAGTTTGAGATAGAGGAGGGCGCCCCAATCTGTAGAACCAGGGTTGGGAGGGGTGGACGTGGCCATGATGTGAAAGGCTTCACATAAATAGGGCGAGTGCTTGTGGAAGTGCATGAGAGCGCCGTTCAATGCCCAGTACGGTTTGTCTACGTGAGTGGAATCAGAGGGCGTGGTAAGGGTTATAAAAGAAAATGTGCCATGCAACCTAACGGCGGCGAACGGAACGACAGAGAGGAAAAAAGGAAAGGGCATACCATAGCAATCCCATTGGGTCACAAATTCGTGTTCGAGAAGGGGCACAAGGTCCCTGGTGAGGAGTGAATCCATGTCAATCCATACTCCCCCATATGTCCACACAACCAACAACCGAACGAGATCCCCGTCTACCCAAGCCTTCTTATCATTCAGATTCAACAAACTACTTCCTTCGAGCGGAGTTCCACGGGCCAGCATCTTGATATCAGCCACACGCAATTCCAACGCGTCCGGGAACCGTGCGAGGTATTTTCGGAGGATCGGGTTAACGCTCAGGTCCCCATTAGACCACATGACCAAACGGGTATTATCAACGTTTTGAGTCGCAAAGAAGGATTTGAGCATGTATTCCTGTCGCTCACCAAATGGTGCGAGGTCGACACGCCAATAGGTATGATAGTGGATACGATCGTCGGGGGGTATGAAACTTGGGTGGTGTGGTTCATTTGGTGACTGGATGGTCGCTGCAAAGTCATAGCAGTCCATGTCGAATCGCATTGGTATGCCCGCGTGAACTTCGATGTGCTTGGGACCGTAGACGTACTTGGAGACGTTGTAATGAGGGCTGACGAGGTCAGCGTTGAAGCACCCTAGGAGAGGCTCTATGTGCATAACCTCGTTCTGTATCCATTCGCGGGGGTAGAACGCGAGTTCAATATGTGGTTCATAGAAGAATAAACCGGTGAGAACGGCGATGGCGAGAAGCGGGACGATGAATTTGAGCGCGGTGAAACACGTCCGTGGGCGTATTGACAAACTGGAGAGGCTGGATTTGCGAAACGAGCGGCGGCGCGGTGAACAAGAACGAGAACGAGAGCGGGCAGGATCCGAGACGGAGTGCACTGGCAGCCGCTCGTATGCTGGGTTAGACATGGCAGAGGGAACAAGTTACGACATTACCTTTGCGACTTGTCAATGCATGTCACAGATTGTCACCATGCATTTGGATCTCCGCTTGTAATTCCAGCGCACAAACATTCAGGCGCCGTCAAAACACGTAGATTTTGATCGCAGTGCCGAAATGCCGACCGTATGAGGCTTCATGCCCCGACTGTAACTGGTCTTGTCACGCTGAGGCACATATTTTAAAACTGTATGACTAGCGCAAGGGCCAGTAGCAACACTAGGTACTCTACAGTGCCAGCAAATAAGTGTATGAACGTCACACTCTTTTTTATATAGCGAAAGGTGGAGAAAACATAAAATATTATTTGAGGATCCATCAACCGAGTTAGATACTTCAAATATAACCAGACCACCCCACATAAGAATTGGCCTGGTTCAAAGTAGGGTTGGAGGCGGACATGAGGTGATACTGTTGACCACGGGACTGGGACAAGTAATTGGCCGTGTGCGCACCTGGTTCGACGGTGGACTGCCAACCTTGAGACCAGAAAAGCGAATGTGGGTGATAACCTGGAAACGATGAGCGCATTAATCGCGTGTATTTCGACCAACTTGCCCATGTGCGTCGATGTCACCCCATTCAAGTAGGGGTTGGCGAAAGAACGTGTTTCGTCCGGGGCCGGCCTCGGTTGAGAAACCCTGGTTTCTGTCAATTCCCTTAGCTCCGGAGTGGTCGAGAGCAGATCAATGGCTTGACATTTATCAGTGATACCACCTTTGGAGCAACATACTAACTACAGACCTTTTGTGAGGATTTCATACCGTGTCTGTAGCTCTTGTCCAGTAAGCTTGGTGATGACATCCCGGAGGGTGTTGATACATTCCCCTTCCTTTTCGCGATACTGCCTCTGCTGAATGATTTTGTTGAGTCGAGACGGGGGTAGGTTCGATGAAGGAGAAGGGTGGTTCGGTGAGTGATACATTCAGAAAGTATGCCCACTCTTGAAACCGATGGGAATCAGTCAACGCAAATGCAAAGGGATTAAATACAGCCGCGAAGACTACTAATAGCCACTGCTGTCACTTTGCAGAATTAAAGTTGCCGCTGATATTTGGTCAACTTCTTGTGGCGGTTCAAGTTCATTCTGTGCCTTTGTTCGGCGCCGGAATATGAGTGGCAAACACCTATGTGTGATGTTAAAAAAAATACAGGCATCTAGACATCGTTCTCGGCGCATCGTACCTTGAAAAGCTAGTCCAAACACCGAACACGAGTTCAGGGAATGAGATCACCTGGCCAGGGAATGGCCGCGTGCGGAAGGTGAGATCGGAGCTCTTAAGAAATGCCTTCCGTGAAGGTAAAATTCAAGTTGCTCCCGGCGTTCACTGGGACATGTATATGCAAGGATTTTAATCAGCCTAAGAATATTTTCCAGACTGATAGGATCAAACACTTCTGGGTCGATAGTAACTACTAACTCGGCGGATTTGACGAATGACCAGAATGATTTGCGTGCACACTTCGGACCACTGGCACCTAGCAGGTTGAGCCTGCCAAATTGGCCCTTTGAGTCGCGGACAAGATTCCCGCCATATGTTTGATCGATCTCACCAAACATTCGAACCACTAGAGCGGCTTCGGTTCCGTTTTGATATCAGAAAGCTGTAGCTCATTAGTACACCCGCTCGAAAAGCGCAGCTTCCAAAAGGTCAGACCGTTTGACCAGATTTTCTTTTTCAGGTGTGCCAAATGTTTATGCATGTTCATACGATGACCCGTGCACAAAGTTCCCATGTTTCAGAATAGCTGCATCTTTGGCCCGTTCTGATAGGGATGAAGAACAACACGCTTCAGGGCGAAGGATGTGATACATCCACGCGGTAGTGTACCTCAACCAGTTCATACCGGCAGCCCTCACAGCCTCAACTTTGCACAGAGGGCGTACATGGGCGCTAACTTCCTGTGTTCTCTGCAGGAATCGCGGATGAAGCTGCAAACACATAAAAGCATGCCATGGAAAGAATTTTGGCCTCAGGACATGCATGTCATAGATACGCGCCTGACCCAAAGCCACGAATCTTTGCATATGTAAAGCTTCACCAACGACTGCACCTAATCCCGAGTTGGCCATGAAGAGAACCGTATGGTGCAGAGCACAGGTATGGAAGATGGGTGATGGCCGCTGTCGAAGGCTTCCTGGTGAGCGATATTACCTGATCGTTGGACAGCATCCGTCGCACCACTCTATTTTACCTGGAACGATGAACCCGGCAGAAGCGGGTGGGATATAAGCGCCATGAGAACCGCTGGTTCATGGATGGTGTTTAGGACGATTGTGACCAGAAGCAACCATCACGGATCACCACTACTGCATCATGTCGAGAAGATATATGACTTCTCGGGTAACCAAGGTCCAAACGATCTCGGGAAAAAAATGACATGAGATCTGTTTCGGAATGCAGCATGTTTGTGCAAGAAGCCCAGTGTCACTTCCGAGGAGCAATGTGTTGTTGCAGTCTAACAAGTCCATATAAGTGACAACGGGAATGTCCGGAGATGGTACAACCCATACTGGTACCATTCCACAGATTATGAAGCGGCCATTTGTGTCATAATGCGTACCAGTGAGACATAACCTAATGTAGATTAGGACATGAAGTGTAGGTTCCGTGCATCATTCCCTCATACGTGGTGAACTTGTCTTGCTGCGATGGCCACAGCGTATAGGAAGAATAGCGAGTTATTACGGTATGGCGAGGGAACGAAGACCATCACGGTAGAGGTCTCTAAAAAAGGGAAATTAGAGAGGGAATGTCCGCCGCAGTTCCACACTGGCAGGTCGACAGCTGTGAGACAATTGCTTGTGGTGACACCGATGTCATTACGAGGCTAAGGTGCTTGGTTCGACACTGGAATCAAGGTGAGTTGTGTGACATGCCTTCGTGATCGTATCAGGTCACAGCCCATTGCCCTTGCCTTGCCCTTGCCTTTGCCCTTGCAAAACGAACGTTGTCGTCGTAGAATCCATTGACGGGGAGGACATGGATGTTCTACAAGCAATACACGATCAGTTGGACAACTATCTCGGCAAGGTGCGCCAGTGACCAGATTGCGCAATCGTGTCTCATGCCTGCGTCAGTCATCCCTTTTGGTCAGTCCTCGAATCGGTTTCTCCTCATACCTTTACGATCGTCTTTGGTTTCAACAGCCAGGTGATCTTGAAACTCCATTTTCAAAATTCAACGTCGCACCGGGCCTACAAGACGCCCCCATCATCAATGCCATCGTTTCGAAGCGACATGATCAACTTTCCGCTCTTGCGTCGCAGATGGCCAACATAGACAGTGCTATTCTCAAGTTGGCTACCATCCAAGCTAAACTCCAAGAGAACAGCGCTCGTGTTCAACAGTCGTTACTCGTTCACCAGGCGCTCACTTCAGCCGCCCGTCGTATCCCCCCAGAGGTGTGGGGCGAGGTGTTTTACCACTGCCTACGCAACACACCGTACATCATCCCAAGGAACACCCAGTCTCCCATGGTGCTCACCCGAGTGTGCCGTGATTGGCGTGCTGTAGCGATATCCACCCCATGCCTGTGGTCCTCTCTCACTATCTACCTTCAGAAATTCGTCTGTGAGGGGTACTATCGTCATGGCTGCGAGGTTTGGTTGGCCAGAGCCAAGAGCGTCCCTCTGTCCGTTAGAGTCTTTAATGATATGATCGTTGAGGACCCGACGCTGGTTTCGTCTGCCGTACACCGGCTTCGACCGCTCATCACTCGCTGTGGCGATATTTGGTGGCACGGTCCCTCCTTGCCCACTCTCTTTATCTCAAAGCCGGGGACAGAGCTCGATTTCTCCCTCGAGCATCTTCATATCACCACGCATCGAGACACTCCCTCCATCTACTTCCCCGGACCTACCAGACACCTCCGTTCTGCATCCTTGCAGTGCCTCAACTATGATGTGCAGTCCCTCGACGGGATCAGGTTGCCCTGGGATCACTTGGTCGAGCTGACTATGCACTTTGCACTGTTTAGCAGCATGCTCTTCGTCCAGCTCCTCACGCGATGCGATCACCTCCACACCATCATCATCTCCTGTCTCTCTGCAGACGAAATCCAACTCGGCGCCTTACGCGCGCTCCCACCAGGGTCGGTCACACACCCAACCCTGCGCCGCATGGAAATCAAAGTAATCCGAGCGGGGCTCGACGCGGTCTTCAATGCTCTCACCCTACCCGCGCTCGAAGAGCTCGACATTTGTTTCTGTTACCGCGAACGCGATGCATGGCCGCACACATCGTTTATGGAGATGCTCAAGCGCTCACGATGCGCGCTGAAGCGGCTGACGGTGCGGTCGAACAAGACTGCAACGTCGCATTTCGGAGAGTACGTGGAAGCGATACCAGGGTTGGCCATTTCTACGTCTGCCTTTGAGTTGTATCGATGAAAATTTTCGGTTCCTCGACAATGAGTCCAGGAAAAAAAAAGAGCGCTCTTCGCTTTTTCTGCCCCTCCCCAACTCCGCTTCTTCGACACCGTCGTGAATGTTATGATTCCCCCTCATTTCGCTCCCTCAATTTGGAAATGTGATCTCGGCCGTCACGATTGTTTTGGTTACCCATTCTCTTGCTTCGTCGTCCTGTGTTATCCCTCGAGTCTTATTTAGTCTAGTACATGTAACGATGTCCATATGCGCATATCTTGAATGAAACGTCGAGTTTGAGCGCTGAGCCGTAGTATATGCTTCAAGCAGTGTCCGCACGCAATCAACTTCCGGAAACCTGTGCCAAGACACAAAAAATTTGACCACAACTTGAAGTCGGCACCATGTCCGTAAGCAGACTCTTAATGGGGATTATGGTTGTGTTATGAGCCGTGTAGGCAAATCTACAGTCTGTCGTGTGACAGCAATGAACGACTCACCACTACTGGTATATAGCGGACGGCGGAGAGCGTCAGCTCTTTGTCAATTCTCCGTCGCTGATCCCGGTTCCATCGTCCGCGGTTATAGAATGCCGTGGGCGGAGCGATATCTGCGAAGCCCGTCGCGGCCTCCGATCGGTGCCACTAGTGATCGATCTGGTCGAGCGTCAATGAGTTGCATCATGTGGTATGATATGCCCCGAAGGCAACATCATGTTCTGAACCATAGCAAAAACTGCGCCAAGCACTCAGGCTGGTCGCGCCAGTAACAATTGGCAGCACCATGCAAGTTGGAAACCTGGCACATGAGTCTGCCCGTCCACAACAACTCACATTCAGGTTGCAATCCTGCGTGATCTCCGCCCAGTCCTCGTTCAATATCTTGAACACCGCTAACAGGCAACGCGCGGAGGCATGCCGCATTACCATACCACACTTGAAGTTTGAAGGTCAAGATCACTAGGTCATGCCTACGCGGTCAATTTGGAGCTTCAGAAGAGTCATCATTCATGGTATGACATGCAGACATTGCTTACAATGAATAGCACCAAGAAGAACGAAGCAATTACCCCCGGGATGTGTGCCTCCGTCATACATTAAACCAGCATTGCGTATTTCCCTCTCCACCATCTGGATTTCTTCGCCCAGTTCCCATCCTTCGTTCTGCTCGGCGGGCTCAAACAAGGACATGTACGCCTCAGCACGATTTATGAGAAAGGGAACGGTGTGGAAATGTCACTTCCACGGGCGCCCAGTGGAATGAGGGCATAGAGTTTCCGCAAAGTCAAGATGAATCGGGGGGTAAGCGTAAGCGTGGGTACATATCGCAGAATCGGCGTATGTTCCACGACCATAGTTCGTCCGGCGAGATGTTTGCTGCATTGTTCAACAGATGGATGACTGTAAACATCAGGATGTTATCAGTAGTGATTCACCATTAACATATTGGCATGGTAGAAGGAATGGAAGATGGGGACATACGCAAGAAAGTAGAATAGCGTGACATCTCAGAGATCGTGAGGGCGCACACCAGAACACAGAGTGTAGACCACCATGATCACGGTTTGTCCTACAGCCATATCAGAATATAAGGTTTCCCTGCAAAAAGTAATTGCTCGTCCAGATGTATGGTATCTACAAAGGTTGCCAGCCAAGCAAATCCCTATGCATCATGCCAACGAGCATTGGGCATACCGCATCCGGGTCCTGTACATAGTTCCTGTAGGATCCATCTGAGCCTGAAGATGGCTCAAAACCGTGCCGGATCGGACAATGTCATAGAGTTATCCAGCGCAATCTCTGCATGGAGAGAGATCTAGCTCCAATGAACCTGAGGCCCGGGTGATGGATCAGAGTCAGTTGGAGGCACGATATGTACCCTGAGCAAGAAACGTAACGAATGATGCTGAAAGCGCTTCAGATCGCTCCATGAATGTAGGTGATCCTGGTGACCATCAAGTGACTTTGGGCGGGTTGACAAGCTACCAAACGTTCGCACCTGAGACAATATTTCTGACATGGGGTCTTCTGTGTCGGATAGACAGACTATCATCTCATCAGGCTTTGATACTTGAGGAACGATCCTTGGCCCGAGTGGTGGGTAAGGGATGATAGGCTGCGCTTTCTCGTCGTTACGGCAAGCTTACTACTAGTACAGTAAACGGCTGTCTTCCATCTAGAAGACCTGGTGTGAGGATTCTCACTGGGGGAGAACTAGGAACGTACCAACGGTAATGATCATAATAATAATAGTTCGCTATGGTGCCGTGAGTCATGCATACGGGGGCAGTTCTTTTGCACAAGAATGTTGTAACAGACATTAGCGATCCCGGCATGATTGACATATTGAATGCCCATGCGTACAAGCAGACAAGTACGAGCTTCATCATTCTGGCCATACTTGGTCCGACCTCGATATTATGTAAGTTAACGTCGGGGGCGGTGCGATATCCACGAAGCACGCCGCAGCTTTTGGACCGAATGTCAACGACTTACACGTACATATGCCCCGCAAGGAAGACAACATCATAACAGAAAACGTCAAGCACTGGTCGTGCAGCATGCTAGCAGCAATCAGCTGCTCCAGCTTCTCCGCATCCATGCCTGGAAACCTGGGCACAATCCGGTACCAGAGCGGAAGAGGATTCCTGTGTCGAGAGAATCCATATTTCCCTGAAAATACCTGTGAGATCGAAAAAAAAAATCACAAAGACAACCTGGACAAGTTTGCCCCTCCACCGTGATCTCCGCCCCGTCCTTGTTCCAGATCCGCCAGCTGAATGTGTACGGTGTCCAGGCTTCAGAGACCCCGTCGTTGCTGAGGAACCGCTGTGGTATGAACTCACGAAGATTGGAGTATATAGACTCGTCGTGTGCCATCAACCAAGATTCGCTAAAAGAAAGGCACCTGAAAGCAGGTATCAATAGACGCTCAGTTACAAAGATGTTATCAACATTACACTTCGGAATGCAGAATCTATTATACACATTGTCATCAACAGCTAAACATGTTACTCCTCACTCGCAAAGAAGGGCAACAGGGCAGTATCTGAGTGTTTCCGGGAAAATGGCATCTACGAGGGGTAACGGTCGATCTTCTGTTATCGGTTGCCTGAGCTTTCTCCTTCTGGGTTCAATAAGATCATCAAGAACGACATCAATACCGAATTGAACTGCTCTAGATGTTAGTCAGGAAAATTCTGACAAAGACATTGTCTTCACGTCCCGTCTCTGATGCAGCTAACGAGCCAGAGAACACACAATAAGCAAGGGATCTGATCAGACATGTAAGTAGCATACCCAAAACTGCGATGCCAGACGCCTCCCTGAGCACCTGTATCCACGATTCCTCACGTCAAATTCCTTTCTCTTTTGTATCTCGCAGTGCATCGTGTACCGTGGATGGTGCGGTGTTACTACCGCTCGCCTACGCTACATATTCAACGGGCGCGCAAAAAGAATGATTAAAATGACCGTTACCGCGCTTTGAAGAGAGTACTCAAATGGCTATTCAATATATTGCATCGCAAAAACGCGTGCTACCGTTAGCTCTGTCTTAAAAACATGCCAGGAAACCACAACGGAAGATGGTACACTTCTAGAGGATTCACGTCGTGATCAAACATGAAACAGTGTATGTAATTGACTCACAGCACGGGAAGGCACCAGTTACAATGGCACGGTCAGGACGCATAGCGGGTAAGACAATGGCCAACGGGTTTTCAACGATGTCAAGGAGTTCATCCTTTCGAGAGGTGGTGGATCATGGTCGTACACACTGTTCAGGATGACGGAAGCCGTATACCTGGACGGCGACCTGAGTTAGGTTTATCACAACAGTCGCTTTATAACGCTTACTCGAACATATGATCATCGAGCTGTTCAGGGATATCGAACAACTGCCGGAGGAGATGGCATGCCCTGCGATGTTGATAAGGCAGAAATCTGAGTGCCGCTTTGAGCCGAAATGTCAGGTGGAAAAACCGCCTGTGCAGTCGCCGTTGATCGTCATAAGGCAGTAGACAGGAATTGAAACCGAATCCACACCTTGAATAGTGAGGCAGAGCTTAGGAAGTGTGATGAGCAACGAAAAGCTGACAATTTATTCATGGCGAGATATGGACAGTCTGAATAGTTCCTGGACCCAACTCTCGAACAGGTCCTTTGCAATCATTTCCAGATTATGATATCCTTTCCCATCAGCCGAAAAGACACTAGATCACCTGGGGGATATTAACACCAGTCATAGGACTGAACGACCAGCAACCTACTGTTCTTGCCTATTCAGCACATGTAATCCAAGGAGCAGTTGTGTTGGTTTCGATAACGTTGCCAACCCATGGTAACCCAGGAAGTCCATGAGGCAATGCGTAAGTTTGACTCTTGGAAGCTCGCCGCCGATACACAGGACTGCGATAAATCCTAGAGTAAAGCTGAGTGTGGTTGTGCAATGTCAGCCATTGCGTCGGGGAGGGGACCGGGAACAATAACGACTCGGAGGGAGACTTGTGGATATATAGCAAGTTGGGGCGTCCTGCCTTGCCATTATCTTGACCTTTGTACGTTCTATTCTAGCCGCTGCGCCGTTTGGGACACTACAGGTACATTTCATGTAATTCTGGCGCGTGGAGGTGAAATTTTGGTGCCCCGGTGGCTAGGGATGCTCATCCATTCGCGATGGCTAAATCCTTGGCAGGCCAACCTAACAATGACCGTCTTGATTCCAGGGTACACTCATGCGCGACTCGGATGGGTCTGGCATATCGACCTCGCGCAACCTCTTTTAGGAAGGTCTGGTCACCAGACCACGTCACGCGTTGCATCTGTTCCTCCTTCCTCGGAGGAGCCGCTTGCTGTCGACCCGTCGCATAGTAGCGAATTACAATATTCACCCCCAGACTGGAATAGTCCTTTGTCGTCGCTCACGTCGCCCGGTGATATGGACGGGGAAAGCGTCAAGCGGCCGCGACAACCGTCAGTGCCCACTTGTCCGGCGTCGGAGGCAACCATGGAAGAGCCCACTGAACGGCCGGTGGGTGACCTGGTACGCCGTTGAGCAGGCTGGCGTTGCTCACGCGACGGTCAAGATCCACGTGAGGCTTCCTGCGACCATGCGGAATTTGAAGCGGAAGCGGGATGTTGGTGATGGCGAGGGGGCAGCGGAAGGGAGGGAAAAAGATGACAGGGTGCGTCGGTCTACGAGCTCTGTATAGAGCATGTTGCTGATACGGGGTTTTTAGGTCGTGGGGAACGCGTCGCCTCGTCGTCACGGAACGGTGAGATCTGAGTCGCATATCAGAAGGCCACCTGTGACTCGGCTCGCAATGGAGGGCAAATGTGACATCGTCCTGTCTGTACCTCGCAAGAAGACGAAAAGACGCGGGGAATACGATGGGAAGGAGGTCCATGGCACGCGTAC
>QFEQ01000006.1:9473-23421 GCA_003316335.1 Hemileccinum impolitum
AATGATCCCAAATATACCTGCAAAAAGGTCAAGGAGAGGCTAGAGGAGCAGGAATTTCATACCATGGTCTGGCCTGCACAGTCTCCTGACCTAAACCCCATTGAACATCTCTGGGGTTATCTCAAAAGAAGACTTGCAGAGCAAACTCCTCCTTCTAATAGAATCCATAAGTTATGGGACAGAATTCAAGAGAAATGGGAGGAGATATCAGCTAAGGTGTGTCAGGGATTAATTGAAAGCATGCCTAGGAGGATTGATGTTGTGGGACTGTAACAGAACAGCTTCAACGAGAAAGACGGAGACAAGGAGTTGTCAGTGGACGGTGTCAACATTGACGAGTACGATGAGGACGAGATCAAAGATAGGAATGGCGACAGCGAGGAGACGATATAGCATACAGTTGCCCCTTGACAGAGGGCTAGGCTGGCAGAGAGAAGAGAGTAGTACCACTAAGTTGCAGGCACCAAAGTAGGTGGGTGGAACGAAGTGAATAGGACTAAGGTAGGAGGGAATTACAGGGAAGGTTTATATACGATGACCGACTACCTTAGGGCAGGCATCTGAGTCCGAATTAGTTTAGGGCAAGTGGAGAACATGGAATGTCAAGAAATGTTCAAGAAGGAAAGAAGTGAATGGAGATGAATGTGAGAGAAAGATAATGAACATGAGGTATGACATCATTTATGATGTCATAGGTCTAGCCTCAAGTCATGTGAGAGTTCCCGCGGTCACATGCACTTGGTCATGTGACTTTGAAAAGAGAAATTGACTAAGTAAATGGTGCTCAGTGATACATGCATATGAGCGAAAGATAAAGTGAAAAAGTGAAAAATAGGGTGTATGCATGCCTGAACTATAACAATTGAGGCAGTGCTTAAAGCCAAAGGAGGTTATACCAAGTACTAAACTGTCAAATACCCTCACACTTAACAAAAGGTGCAAAACTGTTACAATGGTATCATTAGATTAAAATGGCTATATCTAGGCACCCCCTGATCCTGGTCACATGACATAGGGACACATCCTGTAGCCAAGAGCTAGTGGTTCCCACGCTCTCACTAACACTAAGCGAAATTCCCACACCCCCAGACACTACACCATGCACACTACAAAAGTATCAAACATTAAAACAGTTTTGCACCTCACTGTATCTCCACTAAGCACAAAAAGGAAGGGAAAGGGAAAGGGAAAGGGAAAGGAAGATGAGAATAAAAAGATGAAGGAAATGTCTCAAACAGGTCATGATTCAATTGAGTTTGTATCTGGACATTCCAGAGAAAAGAAAATGATGCCTGAGCCATATGAGAGGAAAGTGAAGTCCAAGATGATAATTGAGGAGGAGGATCAAGATCAATATTTAGAGATAATAAGTGTCCAACCTGATTTCTCTTCTTCAAATACTCACAAGACCACAACATCTGAGGAGGTTTTGGTTGTTCTGGTTGTTTTAGTTGCAAAAAAGTGCAAGTCTAGGATGATAACCACAGAGGATTCAATGGAAGACATAGAAACTGTGAGCTTTCAACCATGCCTGTGTGCTCCAAATGCCCACTAACCCTTCCTACTCGATTTTGTTTCTCAGATTCCTTAAGTTCTGGTTTCTCCAAAGGTCTGCCTTACCCTTAGCCCCTTCACAGACTTCACTTTATTAGCCCACACTACACTGGTATTGGAAGACCCTCTATTTAGTGACTCAATATTACTCAAGACAGCTAAGGATCCAATGTACTAAAAGGACCCTGAAAAAGTGAAGCAAATGACCCAGCTTGAGATCAGCCCTAGGGACCACTTATCCATGACTGAATTGTTCTCCTGCCCTATTTCCAGTTTCATTTCCTGTAATTCTTTAGTTTTCGATCCTCCTAAGACACATCATGTCTAAAGAGCCCTTACCCATCAATGATCAGCTATGACTACACACAATGATGATGATCTCAGTCTAGATCCAGGTCACAATGAAATCTTTTCTTCATGTCCACAATGTGGGTGTGATGGAAGTGGTATTGATAGTGTGGGCAGTAGTCATACTCATCATGGGGTTACCCATCACCAGGCCTAATATACATAGTAACTATGGCAACTATCAGTTATACTTCCATCAAGGGTTATATATGACAGTTGTCAAACTTTGTCAGATGTGACAGGTAGTTACACAATTGAGTCAATGACACATTAAATTGAATTGACTATATCTCCGTGGATACATATTCAAATTACATGAATAGTTTTTTCACATGTGGCCAGAAGCATATGCTTCCCACCACCTACTTATACTTTGGCTCTATTTGCTCTTTCCCCTGAGTTATATAACAAACACTTCAAAATCTCAAAACATTAACTCAATTTTGGAAGTCACTGTACTATCTTTAGATATGTGCATACCCAGGAGATCCACATTATCAGCATTATATATGCACTTTTCAGGTTTGGCATATAAATCATTTTCATACAAGCACTGCAATGCTTCCTTTACAATCTCCAAATGTTCTTCATTTATCTATTTTTTTATGAAGATACATATATCATCAGGGTATGTAAATGATAATAATGGCATACATGTTATTGAAGATATTATTCATCATCTGCTGGAAAGTTGGTAGGGAATTAGTCATACCAAAATACATAACTACTAATTCATATGTGCCCAGTAGTATTACAAATGTGGCTTTTGCTTGTTGCCTTTTTTGATATAGACATTGTTATATCCCCATCTCAGGTTGAGGCAAGTGAATTTATTAGTGCTCTTGAGATAATTAATAAGAGATAAAATGAGTGGAAGAGAGTATGAGTTTTTTACTATCCCCTCATTTAAATATCTATAGTCCATGATGAGATATTTTTCCCCTGTTTTCTTTGGAATGAAGAATACTAGTGTTATTGGAGGGGATTTAGAGGGTTGAATCTAGCCTTTTTCTTGTTCAGTTTTGATGAAGTTCCTGACTTCTTTGATTTCAACTTCTGATAAAGGAATGACATATCCCTTTTTGGGAACAAAGTCCAGCTTAAGGTCAATAGCATGGTCCCAAGGTTTGCAGACCAGCATACATTTTGATTCTTCTTTGCTAAAAATATCCAGAAATGAATGGTATTGAGGGGGTACCTTGTCAGCTACAGTGGCTCAAAAAACTGTCTCAATGTTTGCATATTTTTCACTAAATGCAATAAAGCACAATGACCACTAAGCTTTATCCAAATATGTAAGTGTATGAAATATATTATGTACCCTTGGCTTTCTATTAAGCAAGGTTGGATATGATCTGATGAAATGGCAGTCATTTCAAAGTCATCATCTATTGGGACAGTTTTTTGACTTTATACAAATCTAGATATCTAGTACTTGGTATGTCCTCCTTTGGCCTTGATAACTGCTCTAATCCTTCTAGGCATGATTTCAATCCAATTATGACACTCTTCTATAGAAATCTTCCCCCACTCCTCTACTAGCCTTTCTCATAGTTGATGAACTCCTATAGAAGTACTTTTATAAGCTAAAAGACATCTCTTAAGATGATTCCAAGTATGTTCAATGGGATTGAGGTCTGGAGACTGTGTAGGCCAATCCAAAAGCCTAATCCCTTCCTCTTCAAACCAAGTCTGAGCTCTTCTAGAGGTGTGCTTGGGATCATTATCTTGTTGAAAGATAATATTACAGTGAGGTGCAAAACTGTCTCAATGTTTGATACTTTTGTAGTGTGCATGGTGTAGTGTCTGAGGGTGTGGGAATTTCGCTTAGTGTTAGTGAGAGCGTGGGAACCACTAGCTCTTGGCTACAGGATGTGTCCCTATGTCATGTGACCAGGATCAGGGGGTGCCTAGATATAGCCATTTTAATCTAATGATACCATTGTAACAGTTTTACACCTTTTGTTAAGTATGAGGGTATTTGACAGTTTAGTACTTGTCTCTGCCCCCACTATGACTTACAGAAGCTCACTCATTATCTTTGAATTCTTAGAGGTTGTTTGGAAGATAGTTATCAGTAAGGATGTCAGGAAACACCTGGGATGACCTCATGACCCAAATGATGCTGCTGGCATAGCATAACATTGCCCTCTCAAAATATGTTGCTGACTTCATGGTGACACAACCAAATCCTGCCTCTGCCATTGTCCTCTCCTCTTCACAAAGTAATGCATACAAGGCTTTTGCCAAACCCAGGATGTGGAATGGCAATGAAACCACCTTTAGGAACTGGTGGATAAGGATCATCACATGGGTTGAGTGCCAGACAGGGCTCAACAATAAACAAAAATCCACCACCATCTATCTCCAACTCACAGGAAGAGCTGCTAACTTCACAAGGGTCCATATGGACTATTATATGAGTCTAGAAACCATCTCAAGCTCCCATAGGGCATGACCATTATAAAAAGTATTTAAAAAGGAGATCAAGGACCACTTCAGGATTGATGTCCTGAAAGAAGAGGTATACAAAAATGTAGTCATCTACAAACAAGACAAGATGCTGATTGAAGTGTTCACCTAATAATTCAAAATCTACCACCTTGACTCCAGCATTCCTAATAACACTACCCTTCATCACTACCAAGAGAATATAGATTACAACATCTATTTCTAGCTCTCTCTCACCAAACCTACACTCACTGAGGACCTCAAGACATGGCAAGATAAACCCATACTTATAGGAAAAATGTTCAACTAAATGCACCTAGAGTGCAGCAAAATACCAGTTCAACCCCTTTAGCTATAGGAATGCCACTATACTGAAACAGGGCTCCAACCTAGGCAAGGTGCACCCATGGACACATGAGCAGTCCAGGCTCCTCCTCGATAGAAGATCCAGGACTGCTACAATTGTGGAGGAAAAGGATATCTTTCTTGCAACTGCAAAAAGCTATGCCATCCTCAGGGTTGTTCTACCTTTGACCCTCTCATGGGTCACATATCTTATCTACCACCACACCATATATGGGAGATTCAATTGGCTCCCACCATCTAAGTAACAGAACAAGGTTCTAGCTCTAGGGCAGCCCCCTGGATGACTGAAGAGGCAAAAGCCTATTACTGAGATTTCTTTAAGACAGAAGCCTATCAGCTGGCTGCCAAAGAACATAAGGGAAAAGGAAAAGCTGAGTAAATCTGGAAGGTACTTACTCAGCTATAAACAATAGTTTTCTTTCTTCAATTCCATTTTCTTCATCCTCTTCTAATCATTTCTCTTGTCTTGATATTGAAGTGGAGATGGACAATCAGACAGATGATGAAGCCTCACTGAACAATTTTATGTATGGACTTACATCCAAAAGGACATCTCAATTGAGTGTGGCACCGGATTATAATAGTGTGCTTAATTCTCTCATGAATGAATGTTCTTCTTGCATCTTATCCTACAAATCCTCCCAAGCTTCTTTTTCTCACCAGAAACCTGGTGCCTATCAAGGAGGTGAATTTAATATTGACACTAACATTTATTTTCAGACCCAAAATGGTGATTAGACCTTTTATACCACCACTTCACTTCTGGATTCTGATGTAGTCCAAACCTTTGTCCACAAGTACTGGGTAGCACAAATGGGGATCATGACATATCTGCTATCCAATATAAACATCACCAATGCCAATGGATCTGCATCAAAACATGGCCAGATCACTGAATATGTATCTATTATACTTTCTTACAATGGACATTCCAAAGGAGTGGACACTCTAGTTATGACCTTAGGCTCTCACAAAGTTATCCTGGGATATGACTGGTTCTATCACCACAACCCATTCATTGATTGGGTAAATAAAACCATAACTTTTAACAGGTATACCAAAAACTGCAAAGCTGACCAAACCAAACAATGGGTCCTGGTTCAATCCATTAAGGAAGAACTAGTGGAAAAGGTACCAAAAGAATATTATGAATTTCTTGATATATTTAGCAAAGAGGAATCCAAATGAATGCCAGTCTGTAAACCATGGGATCATGTCATCAACCTCAAACCTGACTTCAACCCCCAAAAGGGTTGGGTCATACCACTCTCTGATACTGAAATCAACAAAGTCTGGAACTTCATCAAAAGTGAGCAAGAAAAGAGTTATATCCACCCTTCTAAGTCTCTACAAACTGTCCTCATCTTTTTTATTTCAAAGACAACTAGTGAGAAGTATCTCATCATGGACTATCAGTATTTAAACAAAGGAACAGTCCAGAACTCATACCCTCTTCTACTCATTTCCTTGTTGGTTGATCATCTTAAAGGTGTAGACAAGTTCACATGTCTCAACCTAAGATGGGGATATAACAATGTCCACATCAAGGAAGGTGATGAGTAGAAAGCCATCTTTGTTACTCCTTTAGGCACCTATGAACCAGTCATAATGTATTTTGGGATGACAAACTCACCTTCTATGTTTCAACAGAAGATGAATGACATTTTTAACAATATGTACACCATTGTTATCATTTATCTCAACAATATGTGCATCTTCATATGAAAGAAAGCTGATAAAGAGCACTCCAAGGTGGTCAAGGAAGTTCTTCGACACTTGGATGAGAATGACCTTTTTCCACGACCATGACATCTCTGATGTGTTCCAACATTGTTCTGACTCTTCTCCACTTTTATTTGACCCTTCTCTAACTTTGATTAGTATGTTCTGCTTTTATTTCATACATCTTCACTCCACTCTGACTTTACCTTAGACATTATTTAGATGCTCTGCCATGTGACCATATGGTTGCTTGACTATGTGTCTATGATACCAGTCATCAGTATATGTTTCATCTTTGTTCCTTTGCATATGTTCTTTTCTATCAATCTCAGTTGACTCTATCTCCAACTCCAACTACCCCTTTCCAACTTAGTTATCCCTCTCTCTCTGAGTATTTATACCTATGTATGAGGACATGATTCCTCAGTTTGTATATCAAATAAGACATCCTCTGTTCCTCTCCTGCTCTGTCCCTCTCATCTCCTGCTCTCTCTCTCCCTCTTCTCTCTCTTTTCTATCTCTATTCCTCCAACCTATCTCCAACCCATTATCTCTGACCCTCTGACCTCTGAAATATGAGGGCAGGTGTGGACAAAGGTGCAGTGCATACCCATATCACTGAAGCCAAAGCCCTCATCAATGTGAACTCTGACCATAGTATATCAGATCTATGTTCAAGCAGAGGAACTGGTTCTCAACACCTTTACACCAAACCAAAAAAATGTGTATTTAACACTAATGATGTTGACTTTCTAGAGGATCCTAAGGTAGCAAAATAAATTGGTCATTAAATGTGGTCCAGTATCAACAATTTAACAATGGCTTCACTGTCTCTACAACTTGCTCAGTGAAATTGATATATTTTTTATCAGCATAGAGCAGGATATAACTTAGCTATTTTTCTGTCCAATTTTTTTAAATATTATGAAAGTTGATATTTCATCTACTTTTAGTATTTTATAAAATTTTAATATTAATTACATTAATTTGCATGCACATCTCTAAAGAGGGCATCTCTATGCAGAACAAAACAGTCAACACCATTCTGGAAAAGCCCACCCTAACTAAATTATAACAACTACAATCATTTTTAGGACTTGTAATTATTATTATTGATTCATCAATGGCTTTGAACATATTGCACAGCCTCTCAATGACCTTACCAAGAAAGATGTACCCTATATCTGGAGAGAGGCACAACAAACAGTGTTTGATATGCTAAAGCTGTTACATTTGGCCTTGATGAGATTGAATGTAGACCCAGTGAGAGCAAAGGACTTCTGTTGGTAGATGGTGGGTGAAGAGTTCAAGACATTGCTCATCAAAGAAGGTCTTCCTAAGCTTCAAAGGCAAAGGACTAGTGGTTGGACAATGACTGAGATAACAAGGATACTCCACTTGGAGGGCAGTGGAACAAGTAGCAGGGAGACTATGATGAAGGGGGAGCAAATCCACTCAAAAGTAGGACAATAACTTAGAGAGATTGAAGGGGAAAGGGGAGTGGATGTATTGCCAGATAAGATTAGCTGAGAATATGTACATTGTATGATATGAAGGGTTTATATAGACAAAGTGTGAGACTGATGACTAGTTGTATGGAACATGGAAGCAGGATGAAGAACAATTAGTCATGGAATGGATGATGTTATAGAGAACATCATGGAATGTCAAAGAATAAGAAGAGTAATCAGTAATGACAAACAATGTGATAGCATTGGAGAGAAGAGTAAGCAGTTATGACAAGATAAGAAGTGATAGAGACCAGAAGGTACTTAGTGGGTCTAGAAGGCTAAGTAGAGAGTTTAGCAAGGGGACACTGTACATGTTGCAGTGGGGTTGTTCCCCATCTAAAGAGTATAAGGAAAAAGGAAAAAGAGTGCATAGATAAACAAATTGTAACAAAAGTGACATTTCACAAAAGCTCTGCTACTGACTCATCTGGACAGTTCATGGCCCATGCATCTTGAAACTGATGCTAGTGACATTGCCACCAGAGCAGTACTCTTCATTCAAGAAGAGTATAATTTATGGTGCCCTTGTGCCTTTTTCTCTCACTCCTTCTCTTTTGTAGAATGTAACTATCCAGTCTATGACAAGGAATTGCTTGCTATCATATGTCCTCTCAAAGAGTGGTGTCATTATCTTAGTAGAAAAATTGACTTTGAGATCTGGACAGATTACAAGAATCTTAAATATTGGAAAATAAAAATAAAAAAACACTATCTGGATGATAAGCTTGCTGGCACTAGTTATTACAAGAATTGAACTATACCCTTCTTTACAAACCTGGCAACATGAATAGACATGCTGACACACTTTCCCATCACCCAGATCTTGGGGATATAGTCAATAATTTAAATGAGAATATTACTATCTTCCCCTCCACCATTTTACACACCACTAATTTATCTATATCAGTCTCTCTCACCTCCTTCAATGCTTGCCTCCCCACCAAGGGCTCCTCTGCTGCCACAGGTTTCAACCTACTGTATATTTCATCACCAACTTTGACATCCCTGCTGATAACCAACTCTTCATACCTACCTATGTCAAAATCCAACTCCCTCTTGGTACCTATGGTAGAATTGCCCCACACTTGAGCCTCACTTTCAAACATAAAATTGATGTCATGGCCAGAGTGATTGACACTGATTATAGGGGAGAAATTGGGGTAATTCTATTCAATCATGCCAACATTCCTTTTCATATCTCCAAATATGATCATATCATGCAACTAATTATTGAAATTTTTGAAAACCCATCTCTTACAGAAACAATAACTCTGGACGAGTCCCAACATAATAATAAAGGTTTTGGCTCCACAGGAGTTCAAGCCATTTCTTCCACCTCATTATCTGCAAACTTCAAAACTAAATTATGCTCAGAATCTAAACAACTAAATCTCAACACAATCAATAAATACTGTATGAATACTATGTGCAAGATGAACTATTCAGATCTTCTACCAGCATCATTTTCATGTCCCCTTCTCTTCATACTGAACTTATTTCTCTATTTCATGATTCTCCTATCACAGGCCACCCTGGCTGAGACTGTACCATTAACACTATTAAAAAGTTCTACTGGTGGCCTGGAGCTGCCAAAGACACTGCTTCTTATGTCAAACACTGTCAGGTGTGCTCTCTCACAAAGGGATTATCAAATCCACTGGCAGGAAAACTTCTTCCTCTTCCCATCCCATCCCATCCATGAATGGATATATCTATCAATTTCATCACTGGTTTTCCCACCTCCAATGGGTTCAACACTATTAGCATTGTAGTCAATCATTTCTCCAAAGAAATCATTCTTTTTCCATGCTATAAAATTACTTCCTCTTCAAACTTAGCCATATTATTTAGGGATCATATATAGTGTACCTATGGATTTTCTAACTCTATTGTATTGGATAGGGGACCACAATTTGTTTCAGAGTTCACTAAAGAACTTTACAAGGTGTTAGGAATCCATCAGAAGTTGTCAACCACATATCAGTTGTAAATGGATGGACAAACAGAATGGATCAAATGAGAGGTATTGGCTTACCTCAAGTAGGACTTTTGGAGTGAATGGCTTAAGATGGCATAATTCATACACAACTCACCTCTCACCATGGCCACTGGCACCTCCCCATTTGAAGTCATATGTAACTATTAATCACAACTTAGAGTGGAATCTTCTTCTTTCACCACCTCTGGGAGTTCCTTTGTCACTTCTTTGAGCAAGTCCTATGATGAGATTGCAGCCACCTTGGCCAAAACACAGGATTGGATGTTCCATGCACAAGAGTCCAAATGTTCCCTAGTGTTATACTTTATCCTGGATGGGACTAACATAGACCTTTAGGGGGCTATGTAGTTGAATCAAGTGCAATAGGGAACAAGGTTACTTGTGTTGGCATTACCAATAAGCAGAGGTCTGGTCAACAATGGTTAAGGTGGACAACAAGGATAAGGAAGGTTAAGAGCATCCACTTAAGGTAGGATGAAGACTGATATAGGGATCACATGAGGTAAGACCATGAACAGAACTGGATTGCAGAAAAGTAGAAGGTAGAACAAAGCTAAGGTACATGAGTGAGGATTGCACCTCTTACAATATATACTACAGGTGACTGGTTTAGGGCAGGTTAGCTGAGTATGAATATGAAATGTGTCATGGTAAGCAAGAAGTGCCATTAGGCAAAGGAGCTCAGCATGCAAATCAAAGATGTAAGCAAGAATGGATCATCTGCTGAATGGTCAGTAAGTGGGAATAAGTAAGTAGGCCTATGATAAGAAGAAGATAACCAAGAGAAACCACATGAGTACATATGTGTAGAAAAGGTGCACTCCCATGGGAATGACTATGAAGGAGTAGGGTTGGACCTACAACTGAGCAAGTCAAGTATAAAGGTAGAAGAAAAAGAATAAGGAATCATAACATTACCCCCCAAGTACATCTGAAACCATAGTGAGAATCCAATGACACTAGGAAGGCTGAAAAAGAATCCCCAGTGAACAACAGCATAGGGCAGGAAGTGAGGTGGCCTAGAAGTCTAAAGTGGTATGGCCAGGAAAGCCAATGATGTTGGCCTAGGTGGTGCTATCATATCCAAGATTGTTGTTCTTGTAAGGCAAAGGGCTGTGTGGGAGTAGGGGAATGGGTGAGACAGTTTGGTGAGGGCAGACACAATAGGAAGGGCTGGGGCCCAAATGAGCTATTAAGAGGACCATGAGGAGTAGGATGGCAGAGAATATTGCATAGACAAGGAGGATGAGGATGAAATTTATGGAGGGGGAGCCTAACAGCAAGATGGGCAACAAATCTGAGAGTGTCTGGGTGCCCAGGCTAGACACATGGGACATTGGTAGTATGGGCAATTGATACAAATATGTCCTAGATAATGATATTGGAAGCAAGATGCTGAATAGTGAGGATGTGATGGAGGAATAGAGTGGTGACCATCATGACTGGTCCACCAGGCCTCAGCTTGTTCAAGACTGAGGGTTTCCTTTGCATTGAGAGGGGATGAAGATGCAGATGGAGAGTAGAGATATTGTTATAGTTCGGGCCCGCGTACGCCCTATTTTTCACTTTTACTCTTCACTCATATGCTTGCATCACTGAGCACCGTTTACTTAGTCGATTTCTCTTTCCAAAGTCATGTGACCAAGTGCACGTGACTGCGGGAACATTCACGTGACTTGAGGCCAGACTTATGATGTCATTGATGACATCATACCTCGTGTTCCCTTATCTCTTCGCACGTTCATTTCCGTCACTCTTCTTTTGTTCCAGAACATTCTTCATCCTCTTATCTTTACCTAGCCTAAAGCTAATTCGGACTCAGACACCTGCCCTAAGGTAGTCGCTCATAGTATATATACCTTCCCTGTAATTCCCTCCTATCTTAGTCCTATTCACTTCGTTCCACCCATCTCACTTGGTGCCTGCAACTCAGTGGTACTACTCCACCCTTTTTCTCTGCCAGCCTAGCCCTCTGCCAAGGGGCTGTCTTATGTTATATCACATCATCTTGGTTGCCGTACCTATCTTCGACCTCATCCTCATCATCCTCATCGACGTCGACACCATTACTCGTCGTCTCCTCGTATCCGTATTTTTGGTTGAACTCGTCGCAGTTGCAGTCCCGCAACAGATATGTGGGAATGACTGTGGGCAGGGGTTGCTGATGGGCCTAGGTAATGTTATGGACCGAGATGACGGGTTGGACGAGGAAGACGGAGACGAGGAGTCGTCGAGACACGATGTCGATGTCGACGAGTACGATGAGAACTAGCTGGAATATAGGTACGGCGATAGTGAGAATTTGATAAAGCATGCAATGGCCCCTTGACAGAGGGCTAGGCTGGCAGAGGAAGGAAGAGTGGTATCACTGAGTTGCAGGCACCAGTGAAGGTGGGTGGAACGAAGTGAATAGGACTAAGGTAAGAGGAATTACAGGAGGAGGTTTATATACGTATTCCAACTACCTTAGGGTAGGTTGTCTGAGTCTGAATTAGATGAGGGCAGGCAAAGATAAGGCATAGAACATTCCAGAAGGAAGACAGAAATAATTGTGAGACGAAGATAAGGAGCATGAGGTATGACATCATCAATGATGTCATAGGTCTAGCCTCATGTCACGTGACTTGTTCTAGACATAGATCANNNNCGGTCACGTGCATTGATCACGTGAGGTTGGAAAGAGAATTTGACTAAGGTAAAACGGTGCTCAGTGATGCAAGCATATGAGCGAAAAGTAAAAAGTGAAAAATATAGCGTATGCAGACCCGAACTATAACAGGTAAGGTCACAGATATATTGATCAATGTCCAAAAGAAATTCTCTAAATGATAGTTTGTGGGTGATGGTGGTGAGATGACTCTGTAGCTGGAGTTGGACATTTTGCAGGATCATCTGCTTGAATGCAGAAAGGGCATCAGTGGTATGTCAATTGATGATAGGGTGTAGGCATTCAATCTGCAAAAAGGCAAGATACAAAGAAAGGAGGATAGAGCCTGAATCAAGGTGTGCCGAGATAGGCACAGCAATATGAGAATCCAGTGTGAGGCACAGGATATCCTGCTGGTAAGTGTCATGGATGGTCTCAGTGTGGGTGTGGTGCATATGCATCACAAGATCTATAGAAACAACAGGATGGGAAAGATCAGAGAAAACAGTATTACTAAGAGATGTAGAAGAAAACATAGCAGAAGCATGACTCCATCCTGCTTGTGCAGTGATGGAGTTGTTGTTGTTGTCAGAAATGATCTGGAGGCAGAGTGAGAAGGTGGTTGTGAGTTCTTCATTAGGGAATGAGTATGGAGATGGGAAGCTGGAGCAGGAGTTGGTAGGGGCAGTAGGGATAGAAGCGATGGGCTGATAGACATGTTGCAGAATAGACAGTGGTGGATGTCTGAGGGGGAAGGGGATCACAGACAGTGACATCTTTTGTAGTTACCAAGAATCTCCACAGAATGTCTCAAATTCCACTTGGGAACCCATGAGTCTTCTTTGGCAGTGTAACCCTTCCATCAGATCAGGAAGGAATGGGAACAGGCAGAACCACAATGTTTCAGGATATGATCAATTTCATATTCCTCCTCTTCTTCTACTAGTTCCAGTAGAGGGGCTGGGAAATTTGGACTATGTACATCCATTTCACAATAGGGGGTCAGGAGTGAGGTTTGGAAGACCAGGTGTATTTTCTAAGGTGGAGTTGGTATGTGATCAGAAATAGTACCTTGGTGATGGTAAAAGGTCCTTTGCATTTTGCTGCGAACTTAGGGTTGATAACCACACATTTCAGGTTGTAGGCTTCCAACCAGACCTTATCTTCAACTGAGAAGAGTGAGAATTGATGATGGGAATGGGTGGCCATATTTGGTATGCAAGCTCATGAGTGGTGAGGATCAGTAGATGGGATTCTATGGAGGGGAGTTCCATAGATGGAAGGACTGAAGGTAGTGTTGCGGACTGCAACGACGACGGCTTGTACGAGGAAGATGGAGACAAGTAAACG